>PVIJ01001945.1:0-177700 GCA_004024925.1 Scalopus aquaticus
CGAATGGTTTCACTTATAACAGGACTATAGGGAGACCGGGTGGGAGAGAGACAATCAGTGGGGGGGGGAGTGGGGGAGGAAGGAGCCGGAGGGAGGGAAGGGAAAGGGCACAAAATGGAATAGAAAAGAACACAAGGGACCATGGAGATGGATCACGGGTGAATTGGTGGTGGGCTACCCAAGGGGAATGCAAAATGTAAAAGACATAAATAACAATAAAAATATATATTATATATATAAAAAATAAATTTACAATGTAACACCAAAAAAAAAAAAAGAAAAAATATATATATTCACTGTTTGCATTCCAAATAAAATAGTTAGAATCTTACTAGGACGGTGGGGGAAAGAATGATATTTTCTTGAGTTCCCTAGATGATTTATAAACACACTAAATTTTAGAGCTATTGGTTACATACAGATTCCTTTATATTTAGCTTATATACACAGCAACGGCCCTAGAGCCAATATGTCATTGGATCAGCACTGTCCAATGGAAAAATAATGCAAGCCAAATATATAATTTTGAATTTTCTAGTAGTTACATTTAAAGAGTATAAAGAACCAGATGAATTTTAGTAATACACTTTATTTAAAACAGCATGTTCAATATATTATATACCAAATAGGAGAGAGACACTGGGGTGGGGAGGGTAAGGGCACAAAATGGAGTAGAAAAGGACACAAGGGACCATGGAGATGGATCACGGGTGAATTGGTGGTGGGTTATACAATGGGAATACAAAATGTAAAAGACATAAATAACAATAAAAATATATATTTATATATATTATATTTCAATGTGTAATTAATATAAACATTAATGTGGTGTTTTGCATTCCTTTTTGTAATAGCTTTATGAGATTTGACAGATATTTTATATTTACTCCCTCAATTCAGATTGGTCACATTTCCATTGGTCAATAGACACATGTAGTTAGTGCTCACTAGATTGGAGCAAGCAGGTCTAGATCCACATTGTTGTTATCAGCTATAGGCCGCAATAAACCCTAGTATTTTCTAGAGTAAGGGAGAATAAATAGTAGAATAGAGTAAGGTAGGTAGAATGAAAGAATGTAAACTAAAATATAAAATTTCATATTCATACAAGTCAAAGTTCCAATATGGAATCCAGTGTCTCAGACCCTCTAGTACACCTACCTTCTACTTACTCCCACCAATTCACATTTCTTAATCTGTTTTTTTAATTTAATTTTTAATTATTTTCTTACATCATTGTTCTCCCTTCAAGAGTAGTCCCCACAGTTCTCCCACCACCATAGCACCTATAATACATCACTATAGTCCCTTGTGCTCTTCACTCCTCTTTTTTGTCCCATCTCTTTCCTCCTCCCTTGCTGTTTGTCTCAAGTCTATGGTCAGCTTGCAAGTTTTGTCTTTTTTCTGACCCTGTGTTCAGGTTTCTTATGCTCCACTATAATTGAGACTATCCAATATTTTTCTCTTTCCTTCTGACTTATTTCACAGTATAATACCTTCCAACTCCACCCATGTTGCTGCAAATGGCACGAGTTTATCTTTTTTCATCACTGAGTAATATTCCATTGTGCATATGTACCACATTTTCTTGGTCCATTCATCAGTTTTGGGGCATTCAGGTTGTTTCCATGTCTAAGCTATTGTAAATAGTGCTACAATAAATATAGGAGGGCAAGTTTCCTTTTGAATTAATGTTTTAGTGTCCTTTGGGTAAATTCCTAGTAGTAGAATTGCTGGATCATAAGGTAGGTCCATTTTTAGTGTTTTGCGTGTCTTCCACACAGCTTTCCATAGGGGCTGAACCAATTTGCATTCCCACCAGCAGTCATTCACATTTCCTCAAACATTCATTCCTGCTGTAGTTATAGCCTAACCGTTTAAATAAAATTGAAAGTAAATTTAAAAAAATAAATAAATTAAGACATTTTGCTACTAACCTACACTGAGAGACCAGTTGAGTCCTGTCAATAATTTAGGGTCCATTTCCACTGACTGCAAGGTTGCATTTCAATGATGCAGGCTTTTCCTGGGAGCTTCCATTTCTTCTTTTTTTCTGAATAATTTCTGTTGTCCCCTAAAGCCCTGACTATTTAGACTACACAATCCTGAATTGAGAGTGACATGTGCTCAGTAACATAGACCCCACTCTGTGCTGCTTCAGTCCCTGAAGAATCCCAGCTTTGTCTGCTCTACCACTGCTCATGCATTCCCTGCCACTGTACATCCTGGGACTCCTTGGGAAGAATATTATCTCTTTGTGTCTCATTCCTCAAATCTCTGCTTTCATCAGCACTGAAATCACATAACCTTGCTTTTCATAGTGGCTTTTCATAGTGATGCAAACATTTCTTTTCTGTCACCTTTTTTTTCCTGTTCCAGCAGGAATTTGCTCTATTTTCTCTGAAGTTACATATACAGAATATGTATTATTCTGTCCTGCCTGAGGAATAGGAAGAAAAAAATTCTCCTGGAGTGGAGAACACACAGCAGTCCAGCAATATGATTGACACTGATAAATCAGAAGTTTGCCTACTGAGGTTCTGCCTGAGACGCTAGAACTGAATCCTTGTCTTTACCAACACTGTGGTCTACTTAGTAGATCCTGTCTTAATGTAAGAGCTCTGCTGTTCTTATAGGGAATGCAAAAATGATGCAACAACTCTTCAGTTTTGAGGGTTTTGAGTGATCCTACTCCTCGGACCTTAGCTATGCGCTCACTTTTGTCAGTTTAACTGTATCAGATGTTGATCAGAATTCTAAATTTGAATCATAGCTTATTAGGTTGAGTGGACCTCCCACCCTCAAGATTCAGTCAGGACCATAGGGGACCCCAAGGATTTCTCTTGTCCATGTCAGAGAAACACTGAGAGATGATTCTCTAAGAACTACACCTAAACTTGGACTCAAACGTTTTCTTGAATGGAGTGAAGGGCCTGAAAACATGATGCAAAGAAAAACAAATCATAGAAATAAAAGGTATTTATTTCAGAGACCTAAACCTGAACTGGTATAAACCTAACCTCCTAAACCCTCCAAGACTAGATATGATGTTGTAGTTAGTAGCGGGAATGAGAGCTCTCTGAAAAACGCTCTTCTAATCACTGTGTCCACGTTAAGATATCAGCCACATTGGACATTGCTGCTCCAAAAATGCAGCCTCAAAGAGTTGCAGGCCACGGTAGGAGCTTTACAACTGCTTATTACTCCAAGTATGCCCTAGCAAAGAAAACAGAAATAGGGGGATGTCTAAGACAATTTTTGAGTATCTTGCTGGATGGTTATATCAACACTCAAGATGAACAAATATAAAAGAGACAGCCACTCTAGAGGAATTCAGTGAGTTCAGTTTTGATCTTGTGTTGTCTGTGAAATACAGGGTTTATGTCTAGTAGACAGATTTTCTAGTCTGTAGTTCAAATTACAGAGAGTTCTGGGATAGGTATGACTTATGAAGCAGGAGAAAAAAGATAGTTGAGGGCCTCCCTGGTGACCTAGGAGTTAAGTGTTAGTGCTCTCACCACTATAGCCAGAGTTTAATCCCCCACCAGGGAGCTAATCCACATATGGTGCAGCAGACCTGTCCTGTCTCACCCACTGTTCCCCTTAGCAGTGTATTTCAGTAGAGCCTTCTGTTCTGCTTCCCACTCTGTAAATCCTCTCACCTCCTGCCCTACCTCTGGCCCCAGTTCTTTTACATAAAAGAAAAAAATAAAGATAGTTGAAAACTCAGGATGGTCTTTAGTTGTTCTGCAGTCCAATTACTGTATTATTGTTTTTTCACGTTATTGATATACACATTTTGATTGAGTTTAAAGCTTGATGTTAAAAATGGGCAGGATAATGTCTCACCTTTTGTGTTGTGATATGATGCATTGATTTCCAATTTGTTATATGTAAAGGTTTTCTTTTAAGGTGTGTGTTAAGTAGTGCAGAAATGGAAAAGGAAGAGTATTGTTTTGATGATTCTGTTGTAAATTTCATCTAGCAGATTTTATACTTTGACTGTCAGTGTCTTTGTTTTTAAGAACATTTTTGATAATGTATTATAGTTGAAACATATTCATCATAATATTTGGAATGCCTACTAAAAATTAAAATTTCTAGTCTCTTTCCAGACTTACCATATTATATACAAGAAATCAAACTATTTTTAAAGAATCTCTAGCTTGATAACTATGATTCCTTTGAAGATGTTATGATGTAACTAACACTCAATGTAAACCAATTTCTTTGTAGCAAACCTGAGACTTTCTTGGATGTAGCAGTCATCTGAATGTTTGCTAAAAATATAGATTCACAAAACGATTCTCTAACACTAAATCTGATTCAGCAGGTCTAGGAAAAGGCCAAGAGGTTGGCATTTTTAATAAACACTCCATAACTATGATCAGCTGATCACACTTTAATAAATAGTATTAAAACCAGGGACCCCAGAATAGGTATAGAACAAGTTTTTTTTTTTTTTTAACCTGAGATACAAATATCTAAGGAGCCCTTGGATAAAATTTAGAGTCCACAGACTTAAATGTGAATATATATTGATCTTTATTTCAGTAACTTTCAACTAAACCTTAGCATTTTAAAAATTATAAAAATAGGCAACAAACCAAGGGAATAAGAATAGTCTCTCTAACTTTATCACCAATAGAAAACAGATTTTCACATCCCATTATACTTGTTGCTTACATGTTGAATGTTGCTTACAACTGTTAGTACTTTGAAATTTTGGCATTAGATTTCATTGAATTTAATGAAGCACACATTTCACTCAAAAATTAAAAATATTTTGATAACTGTGCCTTAAAAATTGGTTTCTTTTACAATCTTACATATTTTAAATGCATTTAGAAGTTATTATGAGTTTTGATCTATGACTTCACTAAAATGTTCGAAAGGGCTATGGCACAAAAACGGTTAAAAACCTCAGTGAAGAAAGGAAAGTTCCCCCCATCCTGAGACATTAGATAAGCATATTGTTTAACTCTACTGAGAGAAAAAATGCATGAATACATACACCTCAAAAGAGATTTTTGTCCCAGTCCCCACTCTCCATTCCTGACTTACTTTTCACTCTTTAATATTTCTTCTACACATCTCCCCTGATTTGTTTACTGCTCCTCAACGGTTGAGCGTTGTTTTTGTAAAGTATAACACCTTTTAATCACAGATCTCAAGCCCATTATGAACATTAATTAATGTCTGACATCTCTTAATGAGGTAGGTAGAAACTATTATCATTTCACAGATGGGAAAGTCAGGTCTAGGCACGTCTAGTGACTTGTTCTTAGGCCACCCAAGAAATTGTGGCTCATTCCCAGAATCAATGCTTATTTTCCTCACATACAAACAATTTTTTTTTTTGATTCTCTGTAAACGAGTCTGTTGCAAAAACAACCCACTTGCCAAATATTTCACTGATACATAGGTATGGAAATAATTGTAAGGTAGAAACATTTGATGGTATCAATATTCATATTACTTTAATGCCAATGATTTATTTACTGGGTTGGTCTCTGATATATAATACATGTCTTGCATGCAGGGAAAAAGCCCCAAACCAAAACATACTGTTAAAAACCACTATCTATTTTGAAATAAAGCAATTGGTTTCTTTTTTTATTTAGAAACCTTACCCAGTAAGAAGAGTCAGAGAAGAACAAAGTGAACATTAGTCATAAAATACATCGATTTACCATTTGCTCTTAGGATCCACATTCACTCAGTCAGTAAGGACTTTTGCCTTTTTGTGGTCAGTTTGCTTCTTAAGGATTTATGTCGCTTTGATCAATGGTGTTTGTAGTTCTGATTTGAACCTAACCTTTTTGTTCTTTGACTAATCCTTTTGGTCTGATAGGATACTGTGAAAAATTTGAAAATTCTTTGTTTTTTTAAATTGAAGTAACATTGTATTGTAATGTTATATAAATTTCTGGTGTGCATCACTATAAACCAACATCTGTGCATGCTATAGAGTAGACACATACATTAATATATGTATATATTAATTTTCTCACTAAAAGTCCAGTTCTATGTCCAGATCTTCACCATATAATTAACTCCTTTTACCTAATTCACTTTCCTTTTTCCTTCCTCCCTTCTGGTACTACATATTTGGTCATGTAGTCTAAACGTATGTTTTATTTGTTCATTTGTTTATTTTGCTTCTATCTGTGCCGATATGAGTAAAATTATACAGTATTTGTCTCTTTTCATCTGACTTATTTCTCTTCTAGATTCATCCATGTTGTTGCAAATGACAGAATTTCATCTTTTTTTTTAAACAGCTAAGTAGTGTTCCTTTGTGTATACATTCCATATCATCTTTATCCAGTATCAGAGTACTTTACTATCTTATAATATTTCTACTTGTTTACCAGACTTAAAATTTTAAAGTTGCCCTTGAAAATGGGATAAAAAAGGCAAATGGGTATCAGTGACTCTAGCTTCTCCTCTTTAAATGTGTTCTTCACCTTTGTTCTATCTTTTATTCTCTTCTATGTCATATGAAATTATAGAAGAAAAAAAAAGAAAAATAATTTTAAAGCAAGATAAGCCCTAGATGTAATTTTAGTGCTTCTTAATATACTTACCTGATTGTAAAAATCACCTAAATAAAGTCATTTCGAATATTAATTCCCAGATGTCTGAAATCATAATCCATCGGAGAGATCCCAAAACCTATATTTTCAAAGTGCATTTCTCCAGGCAGATGTATTTAAAACATTCTCTTTTTATAGATAGAGAAATGAAGACTGAATTAGCAAATTTACTATTAAAAAATAACATACTATATTTGGTTGATATTAATTTCTAGAATAAAGTCTAGAATAGAAACCAATTATGCCAACACCTGCAGTACGTACTTTACTAGAGAACTAAATGAAGCTAATTCTTCCTTGAGAGGGAGAAGATCAGGAAAGTCTCCGGCAATTTTTGTATTACTGCTATTGTGGATAGACAGCGAGCACAGCTATCCCAAGAATGTAGGACAATATGCAAATCTACATAGATATGTGTGGTGGGGATTAGGAGTGGACCAAGGGCCTGGACTGTGTTGTGCAGCAGCATAATGGTAAAAAATAAAAGAAGAAAGGCAGACTGGGGTCAGATTTTGAAAGCCTAAAATAGCTTGCTAAAATATTCATTATTAGATGACACCAAAAGCATAAATAGATTACATGGGACGGCATCAAACTAAAAAGTTCGTGCAAAGTTAAAAAATAACAATGTAACAAAGTAAAAAGGCAACCTATGGAAGGAAAGAAATATTTTTGAACTATTTGTCCAGTAGGGTGTTAGTAATACATAGTTGATATAGTTAGATTACTATCTATTATATTCGATACTGTTTCCTATTTGTTGCTTTCGTACTTTGTTCCTATTTTTGAAGAGATTAGGTGGTAAACAGAGCTTTGATCTGCTTCCTTTTCAATGTGAATCCAGTGGGTCTACACACTCAGTGGGTTCACATACTCAATGGGTCCACACACTCAGTGAGTCCTAATTCTGTTTCTGAATATGTAGTCCCCAAGAACATATTTACATACCACTAGACCCTCAAGCTGACTTTCTGGCCCGTGGAAAAAGGTTTAATGAAATAGGTAGGGCCAAATGGAAACTACTAGAATTGTCCTGCTCAAACAAAATATTAAGTAAAAAGCACTCCATCCGTAAGGTGTGGAGATTAATGTCACCATGACAGTCTTGAGAGATGCAAAAGTGTGAACTTGGCTGGAGCACCTGGATAGTAGCAGAGTTTTGAAGAGTAGAAGAGGATTCTCATGAGCTTATGCAGGTGGTTTTAAATGCTCTTTTATAGATATACTCCTTTTTTGGGGAGCAAAATAACACAATCTCTGATTCCTGATGAGATATTTTGAAGCCAACCAAAAAGCAATTTATTTCCACAAGATCAGATCAACAAAACATATTCATTGTTACTTTCAGCTCTAGGACTTTCTATCATAATCTTAGCTACATAAACTTTGAAATCATGCTAACAGATCTGTTTTGCAGAAGGTAGCAAATACCCTGAAAACTTTAGAAAGACATATAATTCTAGAAGGTAGGTGATAAACCCCATAAAAAATTGGTGGGTTTTGAGAGCTCCAAGGGCCTGGGACAGACATACCGAGATTTCTCCTTCAAATTAAAAGTGATGTCTGGGCCTCCCTGATGGCACAGGGGTTAAAGTCTCAGCACTATTAAGCTACTGGCAGCCCCTGTGGCATGAGTTCAATCCCTGGCCAAGGGAGCTAACCCACATGGCACAGCAGACCTCTCCTCTCTCACCTGCTGCTCCCTTCAGCAGTGTATTTCAGTAGATCTGCCTGTTCTGTTCCCTACTCTGTCTCTGGTGAATCCTCTCACCCCCCTTACTTCTGGCTTATTCCCGAGTTCTTGTACACATAAGTAAATAAAAATAATCTTTAAAAAAGTGAAGTCTATGTATCTTCCACCTACTAATGTTAAAAGTGCCATTGTTTCATGGGCATCTTTGGGTTATAGTTGATGCCTCATTTGCTTTGCCCATTTACTGAGTTTCAAGTGGGGGCTTTTAGCAAACAAAGAGTCGGAATTTGATGCAGAATGTGGTAAAAGTTATTTACTGTTTAGGCCATGTGGATCAGCTTTGTGTGAATTCTGGCAAACTCTCTTAAGAGGTCTCTCATAAGAGAATAAGAATGCATACATCGATGATTTTAAAGCACAGTCATGCAAATATCTGCTATCCCTTTAGGAAATGAATGGCATCTGTATTGCTACTTAGTGCTGGTAGGGATTAAATGCCAGTCCAGGAATACCAAGTGACCAGGCTATCTGAGATGACCACTGTGAATTGTGTGTTATCTCACCCACAAAGTTCTAAAGTTAGGCATGAACGGCAACACTTCACCATAAAGTGGTAATGATGTGAGACTGAGCACAAAGAGAAACTGGATATATAATTGCATGAGCTGAAGTTCATATTTCATGACAGCTACTCCTACTGAGTTGCCTTTCCTTCAACTCATTCTCTATGACCTCATGGGAGTGCCATTGGCAAAATGACTGTGAAAGAAAAAATTCAGGCCCACTTTAAACAGTAAAGTGATATGCTGTGATGTTCTGTGATAGAAGCAATTATGGCTCAACTCAGGAGTAGTTCAATGATAGTGAGGAAATGAAATTTCCACATAGTAGAACTCTAAGCAGTATATCTGCATGTCCACTCTGCTTGAAAGAATATATGGCCAGAGGTATGTATTCTTCTGATAGTGACTACAGCTTGATTCCAAATATTCAGGGACTTGGGAAAAAAAATATTCAAGGATTGGTGACAAAGAGGTATGTATATGTATACCTTAGAGTGTCGATAGAATATAGAGATTTGTCTCATGTGAAAACCTACCAAAATTCACTGTTAGTTAAAATTCACTCTTACCTTGCCAGTTAGACAAAGATAAACCTGTATTATATAAATAATATCAGCCCCTGTATCCAGCCACTCTGGGGCTTACAGCTTACTAGCAAAGAGACGTAATATTAAAAAAAAAAAAAGTTTGACACCCTTAAATATTTTTTAAAAAAGTGACATGATAGCTGGGACAGTGATTATACATGCTCAACAACATGAACCTACTCTCATTCAGGCTGATTGGCTACCACCACTGCTGAGTGTTTGTCCAACAGTGAAAACTGTCACTGAGATTCAGAAATGGCAACATTTTTCTGGGAGACCTGTTCCTTGGATATATTCTTATTTTGGACACGTTTAGCTTTAAAATTTACCATCCCTGCCTGAAATGTCTCTATCAGCACCAACATCGGTGAACCTGTTAATAATCTAAGCACTATCATGGTACCCCATAAAATTGTTACTCCAAGTGTGGCTCATGGAACCTTAAGGATTTCTCAGACACTCTCAGGAGTTCATGAGGTCTTTGAATCAAACCTAAGATGTTATTTTCCATTTGCTTGGTGTTTGTTTATAATGATGGTGCAAAAAGCACTAGTGAGTAAAACCTCTGATCCCTTAGCATGAATCAAGGAAGGGTACCAAGCAGGACTCTCTTTACGAGAAATAGGATTCTTCAATCCTAGGCATGTACAGGGAAAAACGCTTCACACAAAGTGTGCTGATGAGGTAGGAAAAATAATTAATTTTTATTAAAATTTGACTACTTAGTGCCTGTCTTCTTAATATGCTGTGTCACAATGACAAAAATGCATACAGTATTTTTGTTACTTACCAAATTATATACAATATTGGTCTTATAGGAATGACCTTGTGGGTTGAGATTGTGTACATTGCAAGCTCAATTAGGGCTTCCTTAATGAGGTGTCATTTTTACTTGAAATAATGATTGACAGAAAGAACAATTAAGATTATTCATATCTCCCTGTATTTGGCAGATGTTATCTCAAAAAGGAATGAAGTTAGCCTGTCTCTTCAAGAAAAACAACTGACAGTACTTTATTTGCAATGAAAAAAATATGGGTTCAACTAAATGTTAGAATTTTGGAAAACTGTCCACTCCTGTGAGCTTGAAAGTTCCTGTAAGCTTCTCCACAATAAATATATAAGGGTGATTTTTTTTTATTGGAATTGGCTCACACAGTTATGAAGGCCTCAAAGTTCCACAGTCTGCTGTCTATAACCTGGAGAACCAGAGATAAATTCAGTGTGACTCTGAAGGCTTTAGAATGGAGATAGAAAAAGATAAACACGTGCAATTTGCAGCAACATGGATGGAGCTAGAAGGGATCATGCTCAACAAAATAAGCCAAGAGGAAAAAGAAAAATATCTAACGTTTCGCTTATAGCAGGAATATAGAGGAACCAAATAAAAATTGAATGGAGATAGAGTTGGAGTGGGCTTGTTGATTAAGTCCCAGAGTCCTAAGACCAGGAGCTTTGTTATCCTAGAAGACAGACATTCTAGCTTACAAAGACAGGCTTCCGTAGCAGCCCCTCATGGGATTGATTGATGCCTCCCCTGGGGAGGGATGACCTTAACTTAGTGTACTGAATCAAAGGTAATCTTTTTCAGAAACACCTTCACAGACACACCCAGAAAAAATGTTTTGTCATTTATCTGGGTATCCCTTAGCCTAGTTGATACATAAAAGTAATCAATACAATAAATAAAAAGCATGCTTTTAAATAATTTTTTAAATGTGGAAATTACTCAGAGTGTGATAGTAAATGGTTATGTGAAATAAAATAATTGATTGCATATTGTGATTCTAATTTTGGTTTTTAAATGCCATACAAACATAAAATTGGAAGAAAAAAATTCTATCATGTGGTTAATGAGTATTACATGAATAAAGTAGGATATAAAACTGAATATATAATATGAGGCTGTTTGCTTTTTGAATCACATAAACATATAAAAAAGATTTGAAGAAAAGAGCTTGCACCATAATATGTACAGTTAATATATCAGAATGAAGATACATTAAAATTAAATAATTTTTCTAATGAAATAGCCATTTGTGTTATATATTTATCAATTGGGAAATAATATCAAGTCTCTAAAACATTTATTGAATACTTTTACATAATTTATTGCTAATCTAAGAAATATCCAAAGTGAAGACATAGTCTAGGAATAGAATCTAGAATAAGGAACAGAACACGTGCATACACGTGAAATACCAAGAATATAATGAATGCTGATATTAAGAACACAAGAAAAGCTACAGGAGTTGAAATTACAACGAATGCTTGTTTTTACAAGGAACAATAAAGGAAGTAAGATATGAATAGACTCTAAAAAGACGGATTTTTTTTTTCAGAAAGAAGAAGGAGAGAAAAAGAAGCAAAAGAAATACTATTACGAGAAATCTAAAATTTGCCTAACAATTATATTAGTTTCCTGTGGCTACTGTAACAAAGTACCCAAAACTGGGAGACTTAAAACAACAGAAATTTATTGTCTCACTGTTCTGGGATCTTGAAACCCCAAACCAAGATGTTGGAGAGACCATGCTCCCACTGAAACCAACAGGGGAATCCCTCCTTGCTTTTTTCTAGCTTCTGGCAATTTGCCAGCAACCTTTGGTGTTCTTTTGCCTGCAGATGCATCAAACCAATCTTCTGCCGTCACATGTTCTGTGTCTTCACAGTGCCTTTCTTATGCATGTCTGTTGATGTATTCAACTTTCCTCCTTTTATAAGGACGCCAGTCATATTGAATTACAGTTCACCCTTATCATTTCATTTTAACTTGATTGCCTTTGTAAAAACCCTATTTCCAAATAAGATCACATTTTGAGGTACTGGGGTTAGGATTTTGACATTTCTTTTGGGTGGACACAATTGAACTCATAACAGTTGTTTTATGGAACAATGATTTGGAGGTAACATAGTTATTTTGGACAGAACTACTAGAGCAGTTATAAAAAAAATAGATGTAAAGAATCTTGAAAGTTAGACTGAGACAATTATTTAGAAAAAGTGGGTGGTGAGTCACTGAAAATGTTTAAAAAATGGAACGTAACTCACATATTTCCTTTACTTCCCTGTCAAGCTCCCACTGAAATGACGGGAAAATTTTGTTTTTCTGGTTTTATTTGTTCATTTGCTTTGGCAATGAAACAATAACATCACTCTTAGGGAAGAGATGAGGAATATGAAGAAGGTAGAAGGCAATCTGTTTTGGACAGATGGGAAAGAACAGTGGGGTAGCAGCTTAGAATGGTAGGGAGGAGCTCTGGGCTCCCTAAGAGAATTCTGGAAAATCTCTGGACTGAACCCATGCAAAACCAAAGAAAACAAGTGGGACATGAAGAAATATGCAATGTTTTATGTATTAATATAAAAGGTGCCAAAAAGTTCTATGAACTGGAAGTCTATTCAAAATTTGCACTGACACTATCTAGTGACTATAACTGTGGTGATTCATGGCATAAAACCTATAACACGTTTAATTTCTACAGACTACATGGTAAGTAACTGTCCATAGTGTATGAATTTCTTATGACATTTTTCTCATTAAGAACAACTTATTTCTGATAAACTTACTTTATAAAAATCATGTAGTTTTAAGCATTTTGTACTATGTCAGAGCAAAAGTCTCTCATCAAAAGATCAAATGCCTCATTAAAGATGATGTGACTGCAAATTCAACCTAATAATCCCCAAAGTTTGAATTCTGGACACAAGCTTACATTTAAGAGGACAACATATAGATTTTTTTTTTTTAAAAAAGGCTTAACTGTTCTCCCACAGGAGATGTAAACAATCAGGATTCCAACTTTCTACATTCATCTCTGAAGCACTCACAATGAATTTGCTTTTGAAAGTCAACTAAACTCAAAGCTATTCTAAATATAACATTGTATCTATTTTTAGGCATTGGGAAAAATTTTTTCTTCCACTTGGTCCCAAATATTTCAGATTGCTTATTAGAAGTGTCACAAAATAAGGGGGAAACAGGCAATGAACAAATATTCAATTGTAGTCAACCACTGAGATCTTACAAAAGTGTAAAAACTGCCTTCTATTGCCCTTATTCTTTGCCATGGGAGTTGTCTCCCTGTAGTAATTTAATTATAAGAAAGAGAGATGTATTCAGAAAATACATTTATTTGCCAGTTTATAAGTAGTGGAAAGAAGGAAAATACTATGTGAGTGATGGTCTTTTCTGACTCATCTGCTTTCTAATTTTTTTTATCACTTTTTAATTATTACTTTTAAGTTGATGTAGCACTGCTTTTAAACATTATATAAATCTCAGTTGCTCAGCATTATGATTCTGCTTTTAAGAATTTTTTCCATGCAAGCAACCCAAATGCTCAAAAATAGACGACTGGATCAAGATGTGGTGTATACACAGCAATCAAAAAAGATAAACTAATGCCTTTCACAGCAACATGAATGGAACTAGAAGGGATTATGCTCAGTGAAATAACTCAGAAAGAAAAAGAAAACTATTGGATGGCTTCACTTACATGAGGAATATAGAGGAACCAAATAAGGGATCGGGGGGAAAAATAACAACAACAAAAAACCCACAACAAAACAAAGCAAAAATAAACTGACAACTATGAATCAGAGACATTCTGCAGGGGAGGAGGAGGGAGAGGGACCAAAACAAGGGCAGGAAGAGCACAAGGTACTATGGTGATGGTAATGGTGCACAGGTGAACTATTGATGGAAATTCTAGGGGGCTACATCTGGGAAAAGGAAGCAAACATTGTACAAAAATGAACAATAATGTAAAAAAAAAATACCAAAAAAAAAAGAAAAAAAAAAGAAATTTTTTCCCCATGCAAACAATGTTTTTCATTTGCTTTTTTTCTGCTTGTTCAAATTCTTTGAATTTTTTTTATTAAAGCAACATTGCTTTATAACGTTACTTAAGATTCAGGTGTATTCCATTATGTTCATCACTAACAGTCTAATTTCAACCTTCTCCATAAAATGATGTTTTCATGTTTTAATTGAACCTGAACTTGTCTTTCTTTCTCCCATTCTCCCTCTCAACTGAAAACTTGACAATATTAAATATATCTATCTTTTACTTCAAATAGATTGTTTCAGATTCATTAAGAAAGTGGATTAGGGCCTCCCTGGTGGCGCAGCGGTTGAGCCCTGCACTGTGGAGCTGTCGGAAGCCGGGACGCAAGTTCAACGCCAGGCCAGGGAGATTCCCACATGGCGGGGCAGACCTCTTCTGCCTGGCCCACTGCTCCCCTCAGCAGTCTATTTCTGTGGCTCTGCCTGTGCTGCTCCCCATTCTATCACTGGTGAACCCTCTCGCCATCCCATACCTCTAGTCTGTACCCCAGCTCGTATGCAAAAAAAAAAAAAAAAAAGAAAGAAAATGGATTAAATGACAGATCAGCATTGAAAAACTTCCAGGATTGTAGAACTCAGATCCAGGCCATATATAGTTGCATAAATAATTCTGTATAAAAAGGACCCAGTGGACAGCAGAGGGTTCTTTATAGCCAGGTCCATCTCAGGCAATTTAAATAACCTCTAGACTGACTGAGTTGAACTGTTATATGGTTCCAAACTAAAGAAGACTTAACCTCCTTAAATTGCAGAACTTGCAGAACTTTCCTCCTTAAAGAGCAGAGTAACTTACTAAGAAAGTAAAAGTCAAAGAAGCGTTTCCCCTCAATGTGAATTTAAAAGGGGAGACAAGATATCTCATTTCCCCAAATAAGATAGGACAACAATTTTATTTATTTGTTTTTAAAGATTTATTTATTTATGCACACAAGCTGGCGTACAGGCCAGAGGCATGGGGCGGCGAGAGGGTTCACCAGAGACAGTGCGGGGAGCTGAACAGGCAGAGTGATGGAAACACACTGCTGAGGGGAGAAGCGGGCGACGCAGGAGAGGTCTGCTGCGCTGTGTGGGAATCTCCCCAGGCCAGGCATCAAACTCGAGTCACCGCTGCTGAGAGCTCCACAGCACAACGCTTAACTGTTGCGCCACCAGGGAGGCCCAACAATTTTATTTCTAAAAGCCTGAATTAGAAGTTGTCTTCCTGCCTCTGATTTGTCAGGAGTTATGAAAACTGAATCTTATTGAAAGTTCCCCGCTCTTTTAATTGTCATGAAGGGTGTGGGTTTAGGTCTTTAGATGGGCATTGCTCGTAGGACAATGACAGAATTCAGAGTCCTTCTCTTACATATCACTGCAGCCTCAGGGAGTCAGGGAGGACTTTTCATCCTGCCTTCTTGACATAACTAATATCTGTGATTTTACTCTACCCTGTGAGAGTGGACATGACTTCAACTTTAATTTGATTTGGGAAAATAAAGCAGTGTGATGCTTCCTGGATATGGAGAAGACATTTACCTGTAAGAAGGCCAAGGTCAAGGATGTTGTAAGATTAGATTCCTATCTAGAACTGACCGCAAGATTTTCAAAATTACTATGGAATGTGTGTGCTAGAGGCATAAGGCATAAAGTCATTTATCCAATGATGGCCTAAGCCTGTGCAAATAACTTGAAATAAAATTCTAGGATGATGGGTCAGCATCAGAGGAGTTTAAAATTTGTTGTCCAGGAAGTATGTTAATATACTTTTTTTCAAAATCTACTCACTATTCTCTTCTATCTACTGTATTTTCTTACTTATTTTCTCTTTTATTATTAATCTCTTTATAAACCAGCTGGAAATGCAAGTACCTAAAGCCAGGAAGGTCATACGAATGAGTAAGTGGACTTTATTGAAATACAATAAATTGTAACTGGCTCTGGACTTCAGTGTTAGGGAAGAATATGCAGTTGTCTGTGTTTGTGGGGGAGGGGGCACCATACTGAGTGTATACGCCCTGTATAATAGAGCAGTCACCATTCAGCTGTCAGACTTGCAGGAATGTGCGTCCAGTGTTGCCAGGCTTTAAGATTTTTTATAAGAAGTTGGAAATCCTGCTTTTTTTTTTCATGAAATATCTGCATTTAAAAAATTGCCAATTCAATCTAAAAACTGCAGGAACACTGTAGTCCACCTACAATGTGGCTAAGATCAAACAGTATGGAAATACTATTTTCAATAAGGAAACTCATGCTCTTTATATTGCTGGTTGGAACATGTATTGAGAATACACTATAGGAAGCATTTTTATACTTATTAAAGGTAAGTACAGGGCCTCCTTGGTGGCACAAGGGATTAAGTCTCTGCACTATGAAGCTATCAGAGGCCACTGCAGCATGAGTTCGATCCCCAGCCAGGGAGCTGACCCACAGGGTGCAGCAGACCTTTCCTGACTCACCCGCTTCGCCCCTCAGCACTGTATTTCAGTAGATCTGCCTGTTTTGTTCTCCACTCTGTCTCTGGTGAATCCTCTTACTCACTCCTTCCCGCCCCCCACAGCTCTGCCCTACATCCCAGCTCTTATATGCATAATTAAATAAAATCTTTTAAACAATAAAATTACGTATACACAAAAGCACATATTCTTTCACTTGGCAATTCTACTTCTAGGAATTTACCCTACAAATATACTTGCATACTTGCAAAATGATATGTGCATGAGGATACTCACTGTAATACCTATCTACCAGCAAAATAGTGAAAATATCCTTAATGTCTATCAAAAGACATGGTATAATAGCTATGGTACATCAATATAAGGGAGTACTATGTAGCATTAGACTGCCGGTATGTACTAATATGATATCTATTGCTAAGAAAAGCAAGATGTAAAATAAATAATTCTTGTTTGCTAACATTTGTCTTCTTTTTTTTTAAAGATTTATTTATTTATACATATAAGCTGGGGTGCAGGCCAGAGGCATGGGATGGCGAGAAGGTTCACCAGAGACAGAGTGGGGAGCAGAACAGGCAGATCGATGGAAACACACTGCTGAGGGGAGCAGCGGGTGAGGCAGGAGAGGTCTGCCGCCCAATGCGGGAATCTCCCTGGCCATGGCTCGAACTCCCGTCTCCACTGCCAACAGCTCCACAGCGCAGTGCTTAACCACTGTGCCACCAGGGAGACCCTAACATTTGTCTTTTTACTTTCAAGATGTATATACTTCATCTGAAAGTTTATTGTTTATATGTAATTAATATTGAAGATGCGCATTATAAAATATATAGTTAATGATTATCTCAGGAAGAATAAAAAGAAACTGAAAAAAAGTCTACTCTCTGGGAAGGGGAACTGGGTAGTTGGGAGCAGAGTTGGAATGACTGCGTACACTTCACTGTACATTCTTCATTACTTTTTGAAGTTCTTTCATTTATTTGAAAAAATATGGGGAAAAATACAAACTTTTAGAAACTCTGAGCAGGTCACTACTTTGCAGTATGTACTTGGTCTGCAGGTCACTGAGCTTGTCATCGCCACTCTTGTCTCTTTCCTTCTATGTCACGATTTAGCACATCACCTTCCTCAGAGTAGAAACTCAATACATCATCTTACAAGAGCAAATGTTCTACTCATGTTTCACTTCTCTCATTCCATTTTCTTTTTTGTTGTTTTCCCTCTTAACCACAGAGCCAAAACAGTCTCCCCCCAGATCTCTGGTTCTCATCCATCCACCTTCTTTCTGCTACTATCCCAGTTAAGAGTATACATCCACTGTCTTGGGTCTAAGCAAAATGGTGACCTCAGCTTTGGCATCTGATAGAAATGAATTTAAACTCTGGCTACCACTTACAGGTGGTATAAGCACTTCCTGCCTTTTAAACCTCAGTTTTCCCTTCTGAATAAGAATACCTATTTGGCAGAATGATTGTGAAACTTAAGAATAAGCAATATACCCTTGACATTTGTTGTTCATGTACTATTGTAATACACATTTTTAAATGTCTCCTCACTTATTTTCTATTTTATTATTAACCTCTCTCTAAACCAGTTGAAAATGCAAGTGTCTAAAGCCAGACAGGTAATATGAATGAATAAATGGGACTGTACTGAAAGTTGATAAACGGAACTTCCCTGCTTAGATAGGATGTATGTATACCATGCGGTATCCCTCCTCATTACCTAGTAAAAGTAGAAGAAATTACATTTATAAATTTACATGGAGCACCAAGATACATAAGACAATTATTAATGAATGAAAGATACTGACAATAATACAGTAATAAGAGAGGATTTTAATACTCTAATTACGGCATATCAACAAGACAGAATAGATAAGGAAACAAGAGCTTTAAATGAGGAGCTAGACTCAACTTTACAGACATCTATAGAACACTCTACCTAAAAACCAATGCATATACATTTTTTTTTCAAGTGCTCATGGAACATTTTCAAGAATAGACCATATTTTTAAGTGCAGTGTTGTGGAGCAGCGGCGACGCGAGTTCGACGCCCGGCTGGGGAGAATCCCACATGGCACTGCAGACCTCTATTGCCTTCCCCGCTGCTCTCCTCAGCAGTGTATTTCCATCTGTCTGCCTGTTCTGCTCCCCACTCTGTCTCTGGTGAGCCCTCTCACCGCCCCACACCTCTGGCCTTTATCCCAACTTGTATACATAAATAAATAAATCTTAAAAAAAAAGAATAGACCATATTTGGGGACACAAGTCAATTGTCAGTAGAACTACAAAGATTGAAATCGTGTCAAGTACTTTTTCTGACCAAAATGAAAAACTAGAAGTGCCAAAGTGACTTTAAAAATTTCCATTCAGAAACTTATAATATGGTGAGCAATGACTTTTAATTCATTTTGCAATTAATCAATAACAGTTATTCACTCCCAAGGCAATAAATGGTCAGCTGTAAACAATCATGTTCAGATTTTTCCATCAAAGTAAAGTGAGTGTAATTAATAGTAATGTGAATCACATTTTAATTTTAGCAGAATATAAAATTTTAGGCTGAGGAATAAAGCTCAAATTAATCGATTTTTAGTAAAGGACAAAGTTTGACTTTTGTGGTGGAGAGTGGGTTGGTTAGGGGTTGGGGTGTTAAAAGTATTAGTCTGGGCAGTCCCCTCAGTCCAACTGGCATACCGGGGAAAGGCATGTAAAGCTGTGGTGCTGTGGGACTATTAAAGTCAAATATTTTCAATTAAGGACCTGCACCCTAAGGGACAAAAAAATCAATATGGGCTACAAGTGTCTGTGTGCTAACAAAGCTACCTCTAGAGAATTCTCAGATTCACTAAGGATTTCAGACTCCATCCTAAGAATGGAATATGAGAACTCCAGATTTTGAAAAATATCCCTTGTGGCTTCCCCTGTCTCTTGTTGCCCACCAGCTGCTTTCTTTGTAGTTCATTATAGTTAAAAAAAAAAAAAAAAAGAGTCTGGCAAGATGGTGGAAGAGGAAAAATGCTAGGCTTGCCTCATCTACACATATTCATAACTTAATTACAACAGAACAAAATCAATAGTTCCTGAAAGGTAAAGAAGGAATACCACATACATCAGGAATGGTGATGATATAAAAGGTGTAGGCAAAATTATAATTAAATTGTGTTTCTAGTGATACTAGGGCAGTGCAACCCTTGAGAGGGAAAGGTAGCAGTAGCTGGAGGAGTCCCCTCTGCTGTTATAAACTCAGGGGTGCATGCACACATCAGAGACGTTGGGAAGCCAGCTCTGCTCTGGAGAAGGGGGTGCCCAGAGTTGGAGTGCAGGATAGAAGGTTTGCTACTGAAGAACTTGAGGGCTAAAAATACAAAGTGATGATTACTGACTTGAGCCCCAAGTTCCTAATCTAGAACAGGTGGAGCTATGCCAGCAGGAAGAGTCAACTCAGATTACCTGTGTCTCCTCACAGAAGAAGCTACTTTTTGGAGCCTTATACTCTAATATTAGAAATGCCTGCCTTGGTCCCATCTGGGGTCAAAGCCAAGACAATAGCTGAATGCGCTCACTAAATAGAGTTTAAGCATCTGGGGCAAGCACTCCAGGATATGTGAAAAGCAAAGTGAACAATTCCATACTTGTGGCACTGTCTTAGATATAACTGTCACCTAGTGCTACAACTAGTGCTCAGTGACAGCCTAGAGGTGGAGGCTGGCACAAGACTATACAAGACAGTTTTGCCCAGGAGTTGGCCTAGAGGAGGGTGTCACTGTGGATCCACACCACACTCAGATACACACAGCATAAGTAGAGAAAACATGAGACTGCTACAATTAGAGCTAATGGATTTTAAAAATACTATAGCCAATTAAAAAATACAATAGGGGCCTCCCTGGTGGCGCAGCGGTTAAGAGCTGTGCTGTGGAGCTGTCGGCAGTGGTGATGTGAATTTGTATGCCTGGCTGGGGAGATTCCCACAAGGCGTGGCAGACCTCTCCTGCCTCGCCTGCTGATCCCCTCAGCAGTGTATTTCCATCAATCTGCCTGCTCTGTTCCCCACTCTGTCTCTGGTGAACCCTCTTGCCGCCCCACACCTCTGGCCTGTACCCCAGCTTGTATGCATAAATAAATAAATCTTAAATAAAAAGAAATAAAAAATACAATAGAGGACATCAACAGCAGATAAATAACAGTGGATAAATAAGATAATTAGTGATGATAAAAACAATGATTATGACACAGAGCAAAAAAGAAAAAAGAGAACAATGTAAGAGCACTTTGGGATAGAGTAAAGAAAAATACATCTGTATTATGGAGGTCCCAGAAAGGTGAAAGAAAGACAAGGACATATAAAATTTATTTAAAGATATAACTGCTGAGAATTATCTCAATCTGGGAAGTGAACTAGACATTTTGACCTGAGATATCTAAAGACTTCCAAACAAAATAATACCAATCAAGGATATTAAAAAAATATATATAATAAAACTGTTGAGAGCAATGACAAGAACAGAATACTAAAAGCTGGGAAAAAACTAACCCATAAGGGAATACCAATTAGACTGTCCATAGACTTTTGAGTAGAAACTTTACAGACCAGAAAAGGGATGTCAAGAGATATTGAAAGTACCCAAAGGCAAAAGTTTCCATCCTAGAATCCTTTACCTTATAAAATTATCATTCAAGACAGGAATGTCAAGGAGCTTCACTTAAAAGCAAAAGCTAAATTAATTTATCAATACCAACCTGAATATTAAAGAAGTACAAAAGGGAGTATTATAAAGCAACAAAGAAACAGATATAGATGTAACAGATACCTAAATTACACATTTTAAGAAGAGGAAAGTAAAAATGTGATCCATCAAAGGGGTTTTTAGGTAGACCAGCTAACAGGCCACAAAAATAGTTCATCAAATAGTAACTTCATCAGAACCTACAAACAAAAATCAATAGAAGTAACATATAGGACAATGAAATAGATCCTATACAAAACGAAAGGAAGACTTCAAAAAATAAAAATGTTACAGGTCAGAGAAGGGGCACCCCGAACACCCAACCCCGCCTACTCTAAATAGGTTCTGCCTTCTGCTGCATCAAGACAAAACATACTCTAGTGCAGAAAACCATTAATGGAAAGGAACTTTAATACAAACAGTGTGCAACAAGGAAAAGACAAAGAATATAATTTTGAAATCAAGCACCCAAAGTTACCCATTCCCTCTTGGGTAAATGTCCAGCCAAACAAGTTTGGCCCAAAGCAGGGCCACTGAGGCTGAAAGCCTGCCACAAGTCTAAGGCACATTCTGGCTGGGATCTATAGAAAAGGGTCAGAAACAGCCACACAAGTCTGAGAGAAAAAGAACAAAATGAAAATCAAGATAAAGGCTGCCATTGTTAACTTCCCCACGGGTCTCTCACCCACATATGTTTAAACCAGTTCAGGACCAAGAAGCAAGTGCAGCTTCTTCACATGTCTCTCTGATCCATGTGCTTTCTCAGGGCTCCTTCTGGCACTCCAGTCTGCTTTCTTCCTTCTTCAGTCTCCTCTCTAGCTTCCTCTCCTCCCTGCTCTGTTCCACCCTCCCTTAGGTGGGGCAGGGAACCTGGAACCTGCTCTTTTCCTGGGACCACCCTCATTACAAAAACACAGACAAACTAAAAAAATGACAAAATAGCAATAAACACTTATATGTTTCAATAGTACCTTAAATGTAAATGACTTAACCAGTTAAAATTTATAGAGTGGTTGAATTTTAAGACAAAACTCATCATTCTCTCTCAGGAGTACCATTTTACCAATAAAGACAAGCCATATTTAGAGATAAAGGTTGGAAGAGAATCCTATAAGCAAATAACAACAACAAACAAAAACGCAAGAATTGCTATACATAGATTAGATAGATTTCCAATCAAAAAGGCAATAAAAGACAGAGATGTACATGACATTTTGATTAAGCATCTAATGGTTTAATACAATTAGAAGAAATTACATTTATAAAATTTATATGGAGCACCAAGATACCTAGAAAATTACTAATAGAACTAAAGAGATATTGACAATAACAATAATAGGACATTTTAATACTGCAACTATAGAAGATCAACAAGTCAGAATAGATGAAAGAACAATAGCCTCAGATGAGGAGATAAACCAAATAAACATTACAGGCATCTGTAGAACACTCCACCCCAAAGCCACTGCATATACTTCTTTTTTCAAGCTCACATGGGATATTTTCAGGAGTAAACCATATTTTGGGACACTAGTTAATTGTCAATAGAATTACCAAATTTGAAATAATATAAGGCACTTTTTCTGACCAAAATGCTGTTAAACTAGAAATCAACTATTAAAAAAAAACAACACAGGGAAAACTATAAATACATGGATATGCTGCCTAATAGCTATGGGACTAAAGAGGAGATTAAAGCAGAAATCCAAAAATACCTCAAGAGTAATAAATATGAGGATATAAGGGATAGAATCTATGAGATGCAGCAAAAGTGTTCCTAAGAAGGAGGATAATTGCAATACAGGCCCACATTAAGAAGCAAGAAAAATCCCAAGTGAGAACATCGCACTTAAAGCAACTTAAAAAAGGAACAAACAAGTTCTAAAGTTAAAAGGAGGGAAATAATAAAAATAAGAGCAGAAAATAAGTGAAACAAAAATTTGAAAGACCATACCAAAATTCAATGAAACTAAGAGTTGGTTCATAGAGAAGATAAACAAAGCTAATAAACCTCTAGGTAGTCTAACAAAAGACCAGAGGGAAAAAATAAAAAACCAGAATCAGAAGATATTACCATGGATAGTTTAGAAAGTAAAAATTAAAATAATCAAAAAAGATTATTATGAACAAATGTACACCAATAAACTTGATAACCTTGCAGAAACTGAGACATTTCTAGACTGATTTAGCTAACCAGGGAAGAAATAGAAGATTTGAATCAACCACTCACAATCATGGAAATTAAAAAACAATAAAAAATCTCCCGAACAAAAGCCTATACCTGATGGTTTTACAATCTAATTAGACCAAACTTTTAAAGAAAAACTTAAGCCTACCTTGCTCAAATTCTTTCTAAAAATCCAAGAAGGAATCCTCCTTAATATATTTTGCAATGACATTACCCTAATACCAACCCAGATAAAGAAAATACAAGAAAACTACAAATTAATATCCCTGATGAACATTAACGCAAAATCTTCAACAAAACATTAGTAAATCAAATTTGAAAGTGCTTTACAAGGTTTATACAGCATGGTCAAGTGGGAGTTATACCAGGGATGCAAGGATGGCATATTGTATATAAATCAAATAATGTAATACATTAAATCTCCAAAACTAAAGATAAAAATCATAATATCAATAGATTCAGAGAAAACATTTGCTGAGGTTCAGCACCTATTTATGATAAAAACAATGAACAAGATGGGAACAGAAGAAATCTACCACAACATCATAAAGACCATTACCATAAACCTCCAGCCAATATTTTACTAATGGTGAAAAACTAAAAGCTTTCCCTTTAAGATCAAGAATGAACCAAGCACTGTCAGTACTTCCCTTTAATTTAGTATTAGAGGTTTTAGATAGAAATCAGAAAATAACAGGAAATAAAAAAAGTTGGAAAAGAAGAAATGAAATTATCATTATTTGTAGACAATATGATATGACATATATAAAACCCTAAGAATTCTATAACTAAAGAAAAACGTTAAATTGCTTTCAGATCTTAAAGAGCACAAAAAATATAAAGCTTATCTAACTTTCTTTCTGAACTTGAACTTACAGATGCAGTCACAACAACAACCTTGAGTTGAGCTCCAAGTTCAGTTGGGAACTGAAAACAGAGAAAGAAAGGATTACCCAGAAGCAGACAACTTTGAAAAAAATCGAATCCTGACCCTGGATTCATCTTATAAACAGTCTTTTCTAATTGGTTTGGCTGGTTGGGAACCTTCCTTGGCCAATGGTCACTGCTTATTTCTTCTGACCTTTGGCTCTTGTCTTCTGAATTTCTTAGCTTCCTTTGTCTCCAAAAGACTGGAGGCATCAAAACTTCTAAATAATTGTAATTCAAAAGTATAAACAATAAGGATTACAACCCTGTAATCCCCTCTGATAGCCACATTTCAAGTAAGCTAGAGAAAGAGTCTGCTCCTCTTTGGGCCCCCAAAACTCTTCTCCTATTCAGTGGAAGGAGTGCCAAAAGATGGACCTCCACTTAATTGCCCCTTAAAAATTAGGAGCAGGATATAGACAGAGGAGGGAATTGCTACTGGTTTGGTAATCATAAATTCCTTGTCCTTGTCCTGTTTGTCCTTACTCTGTTCCCATCATCTTTTCTTACAGATAAAACCAGAATATCAGGCAAAACTGGAGGTAAAAGTATGACAAGGGTTAAGGCAGCCTCATTACCATAGTAAAAAACACATCCACCAGCACTGTAGCAGACCTGGTCAAGATCAAACTTGGAAGAAACAGGGGCATGAATGCAGTTCCTGGAAAACCCTGCTTATTTCTCTGAAATTCTGCAGATACTCTTTAGCCTCTCCCCTTTCCTAATACCCTTCCCTTCCACATAACTTCCTGCTTTTCTCCAATTTATGGAGGTGGTCTTTGAGACATTAGTCCATAATTTCACCGGAATGATGGGACTTGATTTTAAACCTGATTTCCTTCCACCAATTCTTATGTTGAGTTTTGTTTATGAGTGGTGACTACTCATTATTGGACCTCAACTCCAGTAACAGTTTCACCAAAAAGTTATTATAAACAATCAATGATACTGAAAAGTGGAGGTTTACAAAATCAACACACTACAATTGATTGCATTTTACATACAAACAATGGATAAGAAGAAAAAATTAAGAAAATAATTCCATTCACAATCACTTCAAAAAGAACTAAAATATCTAGGATTTAGCTTAACCAAGGAGGTAAAGGACTTATACAATGAGAACTTTAAGGTGTTACTAAAGTTTTTATATCATGATATTTGAGATTGGAAGAGATTCTACACTTATGGATGGGTAGAATCACTAGAGTCAAATGACTAAATAGTAATAAATAAATTTAATATCCTCTTTGAAGTAATTGAAAAAAATATATTAAAATTCATATGGAACTGTTACAGGGCAGGGAGAGGGGCACCCCAGAACCCCAAATCTGCCCTATCTAAATAGGTTCTGCCATCCACCCCATCAAGATAAAACATAATCTGGTGCACAAGACCATTAATGGAAAGGAACTTTAATACAATTAGTGTGCAACAAGGAAAAGGCAAAGAATATAGGTTCTAAATCAAGCACCCGAAGTTATCCATCTCCTTTTGGGTAAATGTCCAGCCAAACATGGTTGGCCCAAAGCAGGGTGACTGAGGCTGAAAGCCTGCCACAAGTCTTAAGGCACGTTCTGGATGGGGCCCATAGAAAAGGGTCAGAAACAGTCACACATGTATGAGAAGAAAAGAGCAAAATCAAAAGCTGCCATTGTTAACCTTCCTACAGGTCTCCCACCCACATATGTTTAAACCAGTCCAGGACCAAGAAGCAAGTGCACCTTCTTCACATGTCTCTCTGCTCCATAGCTCTCCATCCTTCCTTTCTTCTCTAGTCTCTTCTCCAGCTTCATCTCCTCTCTTCTCAACTCCACCCACCCTTGGGGGGGGGGAAGGGAACCTGGAATCTCCCCTCTTCCTGGGAACCACCCTGTTAGAGAACCATAAAAAGCCTCAAAAAAGAAGAATCAGAGACATTATTATACCTGATCTTAAACTATACTATAAAACAATGGTAATTAAAACATGATGGTATTGGCATAAATATAGACACATGAATCAATTCAACAAAACTGAAAGACCAGACACAAACCCATGTATATATAGTAGTAGTTATGTCATGATAAAGAAGCTGTGACCTACAATAGAGGAAGGATAGTTTCTTTAACAATGGTGCTGGGAAGCTGGGCAACACATTTAAAAGAATGAAAATCACTCTCTAACTCTATGCACAAAAATAAATTCTAAATGGATTAAAGACTTAGAAATAAGTCCTGTAATAATGAAATAGAAGGAAATATTGATAATATGTTTCATGACTTCAATGATTAAGATGATTTCTGAGACTTGATCCCTGTGGCTAGGGAAATTAAAGTAAAAATAAGCAATTCAAATTATCTCAAAACACAAGCAAGGATGTAAAATCATGGTACTTCAATAAAAATAAAAATAATAAAAGGTTTAACACAGGGAAAGGAAACACAAATAGTTTATAAAGGATCCCACTGAATGGGAGAAAATATTTACATGTTAAACAACTGACAAGGGATTAATATCCAAGATATATAAAAATATATATATACAATTTAACAATAAAAACCCAACAACCCAGTTAATAAGTGGGCAGCAGATGTGAACAGGCAATTCACCAAAGAAAATATCCAGAAGGCCAATAGACAAAAGGAAAATGTTCATCGTATTTTATCTCCAAGGTGATCAGAACACTTTTGAGACATTGCCTTGTGTAGTCTTTGCATCTCTTAACAGAAAGTTAGTAGTACTATGAAATCAGCTTTCCATGTGTGAAAGGGAAAGTTGAACTACTGACGCAGAGGGTCTGACTATTCTAACCTCCAGGTCCTAATGAGTTTCTTGTAGAGAGGAAGACCTCAAAGCACAGAGGATGGTAGAAGCATGCTTAAATTTGCTTAGAAAGTGCTGACAGAGGTAGGGGTTGCACCACCATTTCCTGTGTCAAAAACAAGTTCTCACTTTGGTCTTCAATGGCAGTAAAACAGGGATCAGAAACTGTTTCTGTTTGTTCAAAAGCAGAAGCTAGAATCATTTCAAAGAAAGGGAGAGAAAAATCGAAATGGAAACTACCCCTCTACCTATCTGTAGCACCAGTGGAGCATATCTGCTGGGGGCACATACACCCTAGTTGCAAGTGAAATGATTAACCACAGAGGTGTCTTTCTCTGAAGTCCTAAATCAGGATACAGCTTACTGTTTTGATAGTAACCAAGTCATCTTATGGGTACCCAAAATAGTATTTAGTGGCTTTATGAAGAGTTTTGCTGCTTTTCCTTTCATTGATGTGCAGTCATTGGCATCACTTCTGGGAGCTTTGGTCTGATTTGGTAACTAGACTAATAATTTGCACCACTAGTAAAAATGCTTTATGAAATTACCCAGACTTCATTGCAAAGAAGAAAACTGCATATCATGGGGATGTTTGCTTCTTTATTTTAAGCTTTTCCATAGTCCTCTTGGGATTCAAGATCAGATTTAAAAAAATTAAATCTAAAAGAGACAGCTATTAGGCGGTTCCATTCACTTTTTAGGACTGTAATGGTCCCCCCCAGTATTCTAATATACTTAAAAATTTCAAAAATAGTGACAGAGAAGAAATTAAAAAGGTACAGATTTTCATTTTATCATGGGTGTTAGGAAGTTATACGAGGGAGATGTCACAAGGAGGCAAAAATTGCAGAGAAAAATATTTGAAGTTGTTTCATACTTTACTGTTCTCCTGAAATGCTCTGTGATTGTTTTTTTCACTTCACTTCAAGGCTCAGTTCAAATGCTACTCTCTGTTAGAAACTGCCTGTCCCCAAACCTCAGATCTACTAGTTTCTTATTTGTGTTTCTATAGGTTATTTTTTAACACATCATGTTATAGATTTTTACTTTTGTAGTTTTATTCCATGATATACTCTAAATTCCTTGAGGATAAAAAACTGATCTTTGCAGCTTTTGCACTATGTCCTTTGATTAATGTATAGTACATAACAAAAGCTTGCGGAAGGGAGCCACTTTGGGACAGGGAGTTGGTAGCTAAAAATGACCTACATGCTCCCTTCTTTCAGTTTATCCCACACATTCTTCCGTTTCTCTGGATATGTCTGCCTAAATGATATATGAACAGACACCCCATCTATTAAGTTGTCTTTCAATGTCAGACTCTCGTTTCTAATAATGCTACACAGTGGTATGTTATTTTAAACTTTCAAATCTCTTTTGCATGTATTACTTTATTTAGTTCTTTAAAAAAATTCTACAAGTTTCCAGATGAGAAAACTGAAACTTAATAAATATCAATGATTTGGACTAGAACTTTTGAACTCTTGGAATAATTTCATCAGATCAGACTTTTCTCATTTTTAAACTTTTTACTTTGATGTAGTTTCAGGCTTATGGAAAATTTGCAATAGTGTGAAGAACATCTATGACCTTTGTTCAGCTCCTCCTATTGTTGCTGTTTTGCCACATTTGGTTTCTCTCTCTTGCTCCCATCTACCTATCATCTTTCTTTCTGTCCATCTGTCCATCCATCCATCCATCTGCCCACCCACCCACCCATCTATCCTCTACCTAATCACCTATCTAATTTTCTGAACCATTCAAAGTATGTTGCAGACATGCTCCTTCACCCATAAATATGTCAGTATATCACACTCTAAATCAACAGACATTAAAATTTTGCAAATTTTCCGAATTTTATCTCTTAAAAAAAGATTTATTTATTTTTGCATACAAGCTGGGGTACAGGCCAGAAGCGTGGGGGGGAGAGAGGGTTACCCAGAGAGAGTGGGGAGGAGAACAGGCAGATCTCAATGGAACTACACTGCTGAGGGGAGCAGTGGGGAGGCAGGAGAGGTCTGCTGGCCATGTGGGAATCTCCCAGGCTGGGCGTTGAACTAGCGTTGCTGCTGACAGCTCCACAGCGCAATGGTGCCACCAGGGAGGCCCTCCTAATTTTATCTTTTATGACACTTTTTGGGCTCAGGATTGTACACAACCTTATACATTCAATAAATTTAATTTTTTGGCCTTTCTTGTTTCCTTTAATCTGGTAGTATTCTTCATTATTTTCATTTTGAGATTTGATATTTTTTAAGAGTTCAGGACATTTATTTGGTAGACTGTAGTTTCATTTGGATTTGTCTACTAGCTCAGGAATATATCCAGGTTATGCTGTTTGGCAGAATACTACACAAGTATAATGTCTCCTTCTCAGTTTATAGCACCTGTAGTCACATGTCAGCTAGTCCCACTGGTGATGTCTGTCAATTTTCTTTGCTTTATAAAATGACCCTTTTTTGCATTTAGTTATGCTCTGAGCTTTTTAATTTTTAACCTCTGGTAGGGCTAATTGTGTAGGCAATAGGCATTCTCCCACGCAGAGCCTCTTAGTCCTTCTCTCCTCACCTGTACTCGGAATCTCTCAATTTCTGCTCCACTGCTCACCTACATAGCAGCTGGGATGCCTGTGGCAAGTACCAGACCTGCCTCACCCTGTGTGAGATTAGGCCTGTGGGCATCTCTTGACCAATCAGGAACAGACCCGGTAGATAACTGTTGTGCTCTTGTGACCCTGGATACATGACTCTAAGGCTCATTCTACGTGGCTCCTATCATCATGCAGGTATGGTACTTACTCTCACAGTTTGTTATATTCTGTCGCTTGTCTCTTAAAATATAAAGGCTGAATTATAGTGTTGGAGCAAACTTTTGCCATTAGACGGCTGGCAGGCATTAAGATTTAATTATGTTGGTGTTTTGAGCACAAATTCTCAGAACTGGAAGAGACCACAGGGAATCTTTTATCTAACCCTCTGCCCAGTGTAGTAAGTTTCTCCACAGCATACCTAAGAGAATTTTTCTGTCTAATAATTTCAAACACTGGGTGCAGGTAGTATGGAATACACAAATACTTTCCTGCAAAGTTACTGGAATGCATTTTCTTGCTTTTCTCATACTACTTCAAAAGTGCATGCTGTGGTCATAAATCTAGATGAAACTATGAACACTGGTGGCATGCAACCTTTTGGTGTGAGTTGTCTTGCTGATGGCAGAGGTGAATTTGCAGCAATTTGGACACATTCTCTCCTTGCAGAGATAAGGCACATTTTTGGAGACTGTGCCAAGGATAAGAGTCTAAGTAATCTATGGCACATAGTATTCAAGTAAGCTAACCAACTAAGACACTTTCAAAGTAAAACCGAACAGGAAGTCACAGCAGATAATGCCACTCTCCTCACTGGTAATTACCGGCCTTACAATTTTAATAAAGGGCTGCTGCAGAGTAAAAGGTAGGTGGCAATTTATGTAACAGATCATTGTTTCATAGTCAGCAGTAAAGAAGGGTGGCACTAAGAAACAGACGGAATTAAAAAAATAAACCTGTGAGGTAAAATAGTAAAGATATTATTAATAGACTAAAACTAAAAGAGCAATGTCTTAATTATGGTTTCTTTTTCTAATCCTTTCTCAAAGATAATTTCTACTGCCAGTCAAGGACTAGAAAGAAAGGATTAGGGTTAGGCTGGTAATACAGGCAATAGTAATCCTTGAGATAGATCAAAGAAACTTCCAAAATCTTAGTTGCCAGAAATTAACTGTTTTTTTTTTTTTTCTGTTGGAAGCGATAGGAAACGAGTTGCTCATAAAAGTGAAAAAGAAAGTGCTGCTCAATAAAGTAAACGGCTTAATTTCACAGAATCTCAGTTTTTCAGAGGATCTAAATGTTCAACCAACAGGCCGACATTCTCTCTGCAAGAGCCCCACCAAGTGGTCGTTTTGCCTGCGGGTGAAAGTCACAGAAAAACAGGCTGGGAATTCTAAGAAAGTATGATAGGACAGAAGATGGATGAGTGTGAACCCTTCATCCGTTGAGAGTTCGATTCAAATTCAGGCTTCATTTTCTTAGGCTGCTTCTCACCACCATTTGTTTCTGGCAACTTTCTTGTCTTTACTTGAACTATGCTTGCTCTTTGACCTTATGACCTGATGTGTTTTGAGAGCTTCTTTTTCTCCTAATCAATCAGTCCTCTTCTGTCTTCCCATTTTCTTTTATCCAGCTTCAGATACTGGTGTCCATCACTTAAATCATCCTTTTAGTTTTAATTTCAACTCTAATATATCCATCCTTATTTATTGATCCTGGAACTGAGAGTTTCTACAGAGAAAAATGACAGAGCTTTGCCAACTGATGTCATTACATATTACAAGATTGCATCTCCAGTAATAGTTACTATGTATCTCATCAACCAACAGTGGTTAATCTATTGATAAATATTCCTTTTTATTTCAAATCTCCTTTCTATCACCAATTCTTAGATTCAATAGATGATGGTTCTGCCAGTTCACTGAGAAAAGCCAAGGGCATTTTTCCTCTTACTTATAAGCTTGTTGACATCTGTCTGTCCTCTTCTTGATGGAAGAGGTGCTCAAATACAGACTCATTTCTCACCCCGGGTCTTGGGTTCCATCTTCTCTGATTTCTCAATGAGTTGAACTTATTAGTCATCTCCCCTCTCTTATTTACCTTAGAAAGTAGAGTAGTGGTTTATCTTATCAAAAATTAAGACAAAAAATAATACTTTAGTAGTTTGGGGTTTTTAATTATAAGCAAAAAAACCAATTCAGAATAACTTAGAAAAAATAGAATTCATGAGAAAGATACTGACGTAACTCAAAACAGAAGAAAACGCGAAACAACTAAGATATCTGAGGACAGAAAATTCAGGATCATAGAAAATGTAACTTTGGACCTTCGTGGTAACATATATTTATAAACTAAGGTTCAACTCTCTTCCTTCCCTGAGTGCCTTCACTCAAGTTTCATTTGCTAGGAAGAAATCATTTGATTGGCCTAACCCACCAGAAATATATAGATATGACCATTTTGATACATTCACCATAAGGCACGATTCGATAGATATCGTTTACCCTATCTTGCTTGATTTCCTGATAGGGTTCAAACAGGGAGGCGCAAACTCTGAACCAGTGAGTGGCATCCTAAATAGACTCCATCCCTGTTTTTCCACCTTTGACTTGCACGCTGACATCTGCCTTTGGTAGGACAGATGGCACCTGCTACATGCCAGCCAGTTAATCTACTTCTCCTCTGTGTTCTCTCTCTTCTTACTACCCTTGTAAATAAACCTTTAAAAAATTTCTCTTTGCATATCTGCTTTTGTGTCTTGTCCTGAAGTGCATGAGTGAGGACTCACAACCTGAGTCACCCCCATTTCCCTTGGGGTGGCCCAGAACAGTAGCCGTTAACACAGATGAACATTTTCTCCTTTCTGAATCCTCTTTCTTTGATTTCTATGAAGGTATTTTCACTATTAAAAAAAAAAAACAACTTTATACTCTTTTTAGTCTCCATTGAACTTTCCTTTTTCCTGCTTAAACATGAAATACTGGTTTCTCCATAACTCTGTGCTTCTTCTCAGATGCAAGGCTTCAACTTCAACCACTGTTATATCATAAATTATGTCTCCTGTCAAATCTTTCTTTTGTTTTGGACTGAATTCTATATTTGAATATCCTGTAAAATTTTGTGTATCTAAAAGAAAACTTCCCTTTTCTCCCAAATTGTAACTGGGCTGAGTCCAAAGTCCAGTAAATATGGTGCCCCCTGGAGGGGGTTTGTTGATGAGAATGAATAACCCCAGGGAAAATGCTAAATTTGCAGTTTGGAGCACTGCCTTTGCCTAAATTTAAAAGGCCTCATTTTCCCTGTATCAGTTTTGGTGCCCAACGTGGTTGTTGGGCATGGCACCCGTGGTTTACCAGCCCAAGGATCCTCTCCTTGCGTTGGTCACCTTAAAGCACAAATAGATTCTAAAATATCTGGTACTAAGTTCAAAAAGTTTTTCTTAAATACTAGTCATGGGTTCCACCATCAGTTTTGGTGGTTCTGCTTCTCCACTCCCTAGTTTAAAGTCTGGTATTTAAAAATTAACACCTTTGTTGCTTAAAATGCCCATTGGGAACCCACCCAGGGGTTCCACTCTGTACAGAGGGACCTGGTTCTTCTCTTTTACAAATATTAATGTTACTGGCCTGTACTGGTTGTTGTATATCTGACTGTTTAAAAGTACTGTAACTGTATCTGCTGTAACTACATGCTATGTCATGTACAGTGTTGTTACTTATGATTATGCCAATGTAAAGATGTTGTTCAATATTCACCATAGATATGGTGATTAAACCTAAAAGTGGGGAATGTAACCAGGCTGAGTCCAAAGTCCGTTGGAGGTCGTGCCCCCTGGAGGGGGTTCGATGATGAGAATGAATAGCCCCAGGGAAAATGCTAAGTTTGTAGTTTAGGGTGGAGAGTCTGATGAGAAATAAAAGGGACTGAAGGAAAAGGGGAAAGCAGTGGTCATGATGTAGGAATAGAGGAATCAGCAGCAGAAAATGTAGCCGCCAAGACTGAGAGTTTGGAAATCAGACGCCAGAAGTTTTTGAGCTGCCGGAGTATAGAGTATCGGATTGAGCGTTTTTGGAATCTTTAGTGACTTTGGGACAAGCGACTTTGGAGGCTTTGCAAGTAGCCGAGCGAAGGAAACTGTTCCCAGTTTTGTTTTTACTGCAGCCGAAGGAAGAAGGCTGAGACCCGAAGCAGGTGCCTTCCTAAAATGTGTGAGTGCAGTCTGTTGGGCCGTCTGGCTGCTGAAGTTGCTGTTTGCAGTGTTATTGGCCTGGTTATATCCTGGGGCACCATGGCAGTTTCGGGAACATCTCTGGTTGTGTTCTGTGTCATCCTTATGAGTTGGAACCTGGCCTGCAGTCTGATTGGTGTGCGTCTGCAGAAGGAAGATGCCATTTTGGAAAGGTGGCCTATTGTTTGGAAGAGGAGCTCCATATCTGCGGTGGCGGGAAGACGCCACCTTTGTTACTTTTCTGGGACTTAAAGGACTGGACATTGCTTTAAGTAAGGTAAACGGCCATATGTTGACTTCAGTAATTCTTTGCTTTTCCCTGTTTGTTAAATAAATCCCATTGTCGTAGTTCCCTAAACCTGAGTAGTCTTACAAATGTGTGTGCGGGTGCAGAACCAATATAGCAACCGGTAAGCAATTGGGGCACTGCCTTTGGCAATTTTTTGAAACCCCTTTTTCCCTGTATCAAAATCTGCTATTCTATTTTAATGAATAGTACAACTCTTCACCCCAGGTCACTAACACACCTAACACTCCCTAGTCAGTCACCAGTCTCTACAATTGGTAGCAGGTATATCCTGAATATTTCTTGTTTTCCTCTTTCCGTTACTCATACACTCTTTTGATTAAGGGTTTTTGTAATTTCTCACTTAGATTGCCATTTTAACCTCAAGATCATCTTTCCTTCCTTCACATTCTATTTTTCACAGAGTGATCTTTCAAAAGTGATTTAAGGTGATCTCACTTAAACGCTAATGAGGAATTGCAAACTTGGATTCAATCCTTTATCTTTCATGATAAATTTCAAATTTTATCCCAGACATTCTATCTTGGCCAATTTTTAAGACTTGCTGATGGTTGGTTGCTTATTTCTTTGCTACGAAATAACCAGGCTTCCAGTGAGAGAGACTAGAATGGTTTTGTAACCTTGCCTAAATATAAGAACTTTGGGAGGCATTTGCAGATTCTTGTTATGAACCTAAATTCAATTCTTGAATTGCAATCTTTAGAGACAGGGTGTAGGATCTGGATGTTTTAACAAATGTTCCTACTGATTCTTACGATGGGACCAGGCTGTGAGATACTACACGCAGAAAAACTGTAGTTGACTTTTCTATATGACAAATGGTCTAAGAAATTTAGACCATTATTTATCCTCCTAGCAAACAGAAGATAAATAGTAGACATTTGACAAAAATTGCTTTGATATTAAAAAATGAATAAAAAGGCCCAAATACTTTTTTCATGGATTTTTTTTTTTTTTTCTGTTTCATTACCCCTAAGGATAGGCATAACATGAACACTTTCTGGCCACTTAAAAATATTCCTATTGTTAAGGAAGAAAATTCTCAAATTTAGAGAATTGTCTTTATTAAATGATTCATGTAAAGAACAGCATCCCCTCTAGATACTTTAATAGTTTACACAAAAATGGAAGGTATTTATAAAAAGAAAGAGTAAGATAAACTTATTGACAAAAGATTATTTTGGGTAAAACCCTCAGGGGAAGGCATTGGCTCTTATCATTAAGATTTCCTCACTGGTGGGGCCTCCCTGGTGGCGCAGTGGTTGAGCGCTGCGCTGTGGAGCTGTCGGCATCTCAAGATGCGAGTTCGATGCCCAGCCAGGGAGAATCCCGCATGGTGCGGTGGAGCTCTCCTGCCTCACCTGCTGCTCCCCTCAGCAGTGTATTTCTGATCTGCCTGTTCTGCTCCCCACTCTGTCTCTGGTGAACCCTCTTGCTGCCCCACGCCTCTGGCCTGTATCCCAGCTGTATATAGTGAGGAAATCTTTTTTTTTTTAAAGATTTATTTATTTATATATACTGATATATATAAATAAATAAATCTTTAAAAAAAAAGATTTCCTCACTGGTGCTGATTGAGAAACTTCAGATTGATTCATTTAGGATTATACTTTTGTGAGAGGTGAAAACTACAATAGCTATTAAGTTTGAATAGAGGCCTTGAATGAAGAACTCCATGTTGGGCCTATTTTTTCTATTTTTAACTCTAGAATTATGTTGTAGAAGAATATTTTTGACATGTGACATATAAAATGTTAGAGAAAAAAAACTAAGAAAATATATATAATAAACTCTTAAATAATTAAAAAAAAGAAAAAGGAAAAAGTATACATATATAAGATATTGGGAAGATATGTGATAGAATTTATTACTGTTATCATTAGATAATGGAATAATTTTTTCCTCCTTCCCACCAGAACGATGTAACTTTTAGAATTAAAAATATTATGATTATAGGGCCTCCTAGGTGGCACAAGTGTTAATTAAAGTCTCAGCACTATCAAGCTGTTGCCAGCGACTGCAGCATGAGTTCGATTCCCGGCCAGGGAGTTCCCCACATGGTGCAGCAGACCTCTGCTGTCTTATCTGCTGCTCCCCTCAGCAGTGTGTTGCAGTCGATCTGCCTGTTCTGTTACCCATTCTGTCTCTGGTGAATCCCCTCACCCAACACACCTCTGGTCTACACCCCAGTTCTTGTATGCATAAATAAAAATAAATTTAAAAAATTCTGATTATAAAAAGCAAATAAACACTGTTTTCTTCAACCTACTTTGAAAATAATTTGCATATATCCCACATCTTGATTCGAAAATCTGTTTCTGGGCACTTTGTTTTCATAGTTTATCTGTTTTGTAAGTAGTGATGCAATAAAAGTGGATGGAGCTGGAAAGGATAATGCTAATGCAACACGCCAGGAGAAAGATAAATGCAGAATGGTATCACTTGTATGTGGAATACAGAAAAACCATGCTAATGGTCAGATAAAGATGAGCTTAAAAATTAATAATTGAAAGTTGATTGTAGAACTGAGGCATCTGGAGTGGAAGGGAAAAGAGCAGGGTTGAGAATAGGGTGGGGAGAGAGCACAATGGACTATGGTGAGGCATTACCGGTGTTTCAGTTCTCTAGCCACTAAGTTTGCAATACCTGAGGGGGGCATCCTATGCTTCCACAGTATATGGAAGTATATTGTTTGTTGAACAAAACACCTGAGAATTTTTTCATGGCTTATTTAGAATTACCATATAAATGGTGTACAATGGTTTATGATCAACTCCGCAACAATAATGTAAGCCAGCATTACCTTAACCAAAAGAAAATGTATTGTTTGCATATACATACAAACAAAAGAAAAAGAGAAATACTTGGGTCTTTGAAGACTTGGTATTTCTATAAAAAGCGAAAACTATTCAGCAAAAATAGAGTACTGAACTGTTAAGGAAGACTTGGGAATATAATGAATATGTTAACTGTCATCAAAGATAATTGCCTGTTAATTAAGAAAAAAGAGGACAGGTATGTTAGGAAAATTATTAATGATATATAAATTTTTGTGGTGAGTTGCTAAGACATAGTAGAAAAAGAAACTCCAGGGGAAATTGTTTCCATCAAGTAAATACTGGGTGGGGACTTGAGATTTGAGGATATAAACTAGCTAAATACTGAATTTTTGTTTAGGGCAATTTGGTCAGCAGTGCAATTAACATTATCAGCTGCCAAAAGTAGATTAAAGTAGGAAGGAGGAAGGCTCTAAAAAACAAGCTAATCAAAATCTGTTATCTACCTTAAAGCTGGTGCTCTAGGAAGTCATAGCACTTTCTTTTTCTTGAAATAGTGTATCATATTTATCAAATTTCCTTAAGTATTTCTGTTAATTTGCAATAATAAAAATTTACTCTGTGGGGGAAAGTCTTTTAACACAATAGGAGAAATAGGAATAATTGAATGGCCTGTGAGTCACTTTTGTTCTTTCCTACCTCTGGGAGAATTTAGCTCAAGGACCTGGTCATATTTCAAAGCATGACCGTTTATGGGGGATGCAACCTTAGTCATATTGACATATGTCTACCTTTCTTCAGCTGGCCTTACTGCCCCTTCCATTGCAAGCACCATAAAAAGAAACAAATAGTTCTTGCAAATTTGATTCATACACCCTTATATAAGAAATATCAGTAAATTTAAATTCCTACTTGTTTGGCTGGAATAATGAGTCTTTAAAATTATGTGTCACCTTACTTAGAAATTCCAGGTGCATTTGAAACACATTCAAATGTAATGTTAATATCTAAAAGCACATACAAACTTAGTGTAAATCATTTTTCTTATTATGTAAAGATTTATTTTTTCATTTATTTGTGTTTTAGATGTCATGATTTTAAGTGTGTGTTCCTAAGGGTGTATTAAGTTGTGGAGAAAATATACTCCACAAGTTCAGTACTCCAGTTCTAGTTTTGATTTTTATTTAATGTTGGGAAATTTTTCAGGAGTAGGCCTGTTACATAAAATGGGACAAAAATCGTCAATCTAAATACTATGTAATTAGCTTCAAATTAAAAACATTAAATGTATGTTGTTTAGTTGTGTAAACCATTCATACACATATGGTTAATTGTAGAAAATTTGAAAGCCACAGCTCTAACAAATCATGATTAGGGAATCTTAAGGCATTGCTTGACTTCAAAAATAAAGATGGGGCGGGGGGCGGGGTATGAAGAGGGGTCTTTCCCTAGTGGCGCAGTGATTAAGTGTTGTGCTGCACTGTGGAGCTGTTGGCAGTAGCGAAGCGGGTTTGACATCCTGGGGAGATAACCACATGGTGAGGCAGACCTCTCCTGCCTCACCCACTGCTCCCCTCAGCAGTGGATTTCCGTTGATCTGCCTGTTTTGCTCCCCACTCTGTCTCTGGTGAATCCTCTCGCTGCCCCATGCCTCTGGCCTGTGTCCCAGCTTGTATACATAAATAAATTAAAAAAATATATGGGGCCTCTCTGGTTGTGTAAACTGCTAAGTCTCAGCACTATGAAGCTATCAGCAGCTCAAGCTGCTGCCTGAGTTGATCCCATCCTCTGCCAGGGGAGCTTCCCACATGGTGCAGCAGACCTCTCTTGTCTCACTCCCTGCTCCACTTGTTGGGGGGGAAAAGGACATCTGCAACAAACTCCACAGATAGGTTTATGGACCCCACCTCAGACCAAAGAGATCCAAGACACCAAAGGCTACTAATCCCTTAATGACATCATCATTGAAGAGAGGATTACTGGGAACTGAGGGGTGGAGTTAAGCAGCCAGGTTTGGTATATAACCAAACTTCTGGATCTTGGCAGTCTCTTGGCTTCTCACCAGGCTGCAGCATGCCATTGGGGGTTTCCAGCTCTTCAGATCTGGTAGTGTAACCGGGCTTGAGTCCAAAGTCTGAGGGGTTTGCTAATGAGAATGAATAGCCCCAGGGAAAATGCTAAGTTCTGCGGTTTGGGTAGGAGATTTTGATGCGAAATAAAAGGGACTGAAGGAGAAGGAGATTCAGTCGCCATGAGGTAGGAGAAAGAAGTCAGTCACCACGATGTAGGAATGAAAGAGGCAGTCACTATGCTGAAGGAATAGAAGAAGCAGTCACCATAATGTAGGAAAAGAAGAAATGTTTTTGAATCTTTAGTGACTTTGGGGCCAGCGACTTTGGAAGCTTTGCAAGTAGCCGAGCGATGGAGTTTTGTCTTTACTGCTTCCAGTTTTGTCTTTACTGCAGCTGAAGGAAGAAGGCAGAGGCCCAAAGCGGGAGCCTTCCTAAAATGTGCGAGTGCAGTCTGTTGGGCCATCTGGCCACTGTGGTTGCTGTTTGCAGTGTTGTTGGCCTGGTGCTGTGCTGGGGCACCATGGCAGTTTCGGGAGTATCTCCAGTTGTGTTCTGTGTCGTCCTCGTGAGTTGGAACCTGGCCTACACTCTGGCTGTTGCGCGCCTGCAGAAGAAGGAAGATGCCATTTTTGGAATCATGGCCTATTGTTTGGAAGAGGTGCCTCACATTAGCAGTGGTGGGAAGATGCCATCTTTGTTACTTTTCTGGGACTTAAAGGACTGGACATTGTAAGGACAATGTAAAGGACTGGACAAGTAAGGTAAACGGCCATACTGTAACAGGGTGGTCCCCAGGAAAAAGGGTGTGTCCCAGGTTCCCTGTCCCACCCAAGGTAGGGTGGAACTGAGCAGGATATCAGAAGCTTGAAGAGAGACAGGACAGACTCAGAGGACACACAGAGAAGAGACAGAACACAGACAGAAGACAGGAAGAGATGGAAGAAGGATGGAAAGCCAGAAGAGGCCCTAGGAGCAGAGAGACTTGTAAAGAAGCTGCACTGGCCTCAACTGATTGAAAGAGATGTGGGTGAGAGACCATGGGGAAGTTAACGATGGCTATGTTGATTTTGGTTTTTATTTTGTTCTGTTCTGCTCAGAATTGTCTGATTGTTTCTGACCCTTCCTTACGGGTCCCTGCCGAAAGGTATTTTGGTTCCCCCCAGAATTGTCTGGCTGTTTCTGACCCTTGTGTGCGGGTCCCTGACAAAACCTGTTCTAGACTTGTGGCAGGCTTTCGAGACTTGTTTTGGGCCAATCCCTTTTGGGTGGACTTGTATCCACGAGGTGTTGGTTAACATTGGGTGCTTTGACTTAGAAAATATATTCTTTTTCTTCTTTGTCCTTTATAGTTGTATTAAAATTTCTTTTCACAAAAGGCCCTGTATGCTTTGTATTGATGTGGTAGATGGCAAAACCCATTTAGAACAAGGCAGGTGTGTGGTTTCAGGGGTGTCCCTCTCCTGCCCTGTAACAATATGTTGACTTTAGTAATTCTTTGTTTTCCCCTGTTAAATAAATCCCAGTGATGTTGTTCCCTAAACTTGAGTAGTCTTGCAATTGTGCGCGTGGGTGCAGAAACAATATAGTGACCAGTAAGCAATTGGGGCACTGCTTTTTTCCAATTTTAAAGCTCCTCATTTGCCTGCTATCAGTAGGACGCATTTGCAGATTTGTCTCTCTCTCTTTCTCTGTTTTGTCCCAGAGTTATTAATTTTTTTATTTCCCTTCCTTTTGTAAATAAACCTTTATTAACCTTTTTGTGAGTACCTGAAATTGATCTTATTATAAGTCCTTTTTAAGCGCACGGGTGAGAATCCACAGTCAGGCACCCCACTCTGTCTCTGGTGAATCCTCTCTCCGCCCCCCTGCACCACAGCTCTTTTTTTTTTTTAAGATTTATTTATGCATACAAGCTGAGGTGTAGGCCAGAGGTTGGGGTGGTGGTGAGAGGATTCATCAGAGACAGAGTGGGGAGAAGAACAGGCAGATCGACCGAAATACACTGCTGAGGGGAGCAGCGGGCAAGGCAGGAGAGGTCTGCCATGCCATGTGGGAATCTCCCTGGCTGGGTATTGAACTCATGCTGCAGTGGCTCTGGATAGCTTCATAGTGCTGTGCTTAACCCTTTGCGCCAGCAGGGATGCTGCACTGCAGCTCTTGTAAGCATAAAAAAATAAAATATGAAGACATCTTATGATTGATGTAAAATATAAATCACATAAATCACACCTAAAAATTAATTATTTAGTAATATCATGTAATATTCAGTTCCTATTTAAAATTCTCCCATTGTCCATTTGCTAGTGGTCTATTTGAATCAAGACCTCCCAGATGTCTTTTAGAATGTCTTATATTCTTGATTCCTGTCCTGCGGTGAAGTTTTACTTGTTCCTTTATCCCTCACAATATCTGTAATCCAGGAGTTAAAAGATTATAAAATTTAAGTTAAACATTTTTGTCAAAGTCAAAATAATAAGTGTTGTTAACTACTTTACATTGTATCACACTGGAAGTCACAAATGTCTGTTGCTATTGTAACAGGGTGGTCCTCAGGAAAAAGGGTGTGTTCCAGGTTCCCTGCCCCACCCAAGGGAGGGTGGAGCTGAGCAGGGGAGATAAACTGGAATGAAAGAAGTGGAGACAGAAGGAAGGAAGCAGGATGGAGGCCAGAAGAGGCACAAGGAGCAGAGAGACATGTGAGGAAGCTGCACTGGCCTGGACTGATGAAACAGATGTGGGTGAGAGACCCGTGGGGAGGTTAGCGATGGCAACGTTGATCAGGATTTTGATTTTGTTCTTTTCCTCAGAGAATTGCCTGGCTGTTTCTGACCCTTTTCTATGGGTCCCTGCCCAATTGTGTTTTAGTCCTGTGGCAGGATTTTAGGCCTTGCATTGGGCCAATCCCATTTGGGTGGACTTTTACCCATGAGGTGAGGGGTAACTTTGGGTGCTTGATTTAGAAACGATGTTCTTTGTCTCTTTTGTATTGTACACTGATTGTATTAAAGTCTGTTTCCACTAAAGATCATATATGTTTTGTGTTGATGTGGTGGATGGCAGAACCTATTTCGAGCGGGCAGGTTTGGGGGTTCCAGGGGTGCTCCTCTCCCTGCCCTGTAACACTATGAAATTTAATCATAGGTTAAGGAGGTTGAAAGCTTGATTCTTCAATTGTAAAGGTATGTTTCACAGTTTATGATCAAAATATTTTAGTTGGAACTATATGAATTTCTGGGTTACAACAGCCAGTTGTCTAATCTTGCTTTTTTTAGATTTATTTATTTATACATACAAGCTGGGGTACAGACCAGAGGCGAGAGGGTTCACCAGAGACAGAGTGGGGGGCAGAACAGGCAGATTAGAAATACACTGCTGAGGGGAGCAGTGGGCGAGGCAGGGATTCTCCCTGGCTGGGTGTCGAACTCGCATTGCGCGCTGCCGACAGCTCCACAGTGCAGCGCTCAACTGCTGCACCACCAGGGAGGCCCCAGTTGTCTAATCTTTTTAAACACCAATTGGTAAGACTTGGTTGAAGCTATGTAGTTATAATTCTATCACTTATGTCATGGTTATTAGCTGACTTTCTCTTGTCAAGGAGACTCTCTGTCTTCCACTAGGGCTATTTTAAAAAAAAGATTATCTATTTATTTATTTATTTTATGCATAGAAGGACTGTGGTGTAGGCCAGAGGGAGGGGCAGTTTGCGGGGCGGGGGGTGGAGAGTGAGTGGATTCACCAGAGACAGAGTGGGGAGCAGAACAATTGACCTAATTTGACACACTGGTTAGGCCAGTGTAACACGTGGACTAGAATGAGGCTTGGGAGATAAAGGCCCCTGTTGCTCTGCATGTTGAAGAATTTTAAAATAAACCACAGGCAATATAAAATATCTCCATGAGACCAGGGGTCAGGGCAGATTCCCTAGAATGAAACTGCATCATAATAGGAAGTGAAAAATTGTTTGTTGAATAAATTGATTTCAACTCACTCATTTCTTTGGGAACTAAAATTCTCCTAAAGCAACACAGATGAGAGTGGGAAAAATTGTCTTATTCAGATCTTTCTTGATGGAGATTCAATGTTTTCTTGTATAGAAAATTTGTCAAAGTTCTGTTGCTTTTCCTGAAGATGTTTGTAACACTAAAAGATTTTTTTATTCTACAATCAATTTCTTTTAGATATTATACTTGAAAACATAAGAGAATTTGGCTGGGTAACTCTTATGATCATCTCCAATTTTAAATTTCTGTGAATCTTTGGTAATGGATCTAAATTCTTATTTTGTGCTCGACAGTACTTTCTTTAATCTATAGATTCATCTGCAATAATCTTTTAAAAATTATTTATTTATGCATACAAGAACTGGGGTGTAGTCCAGAGGTGTGGGGTGGTGAGAGTATTAACCAGAGAGAGAGTGGGGAGCAGAACAGGCAGATAGACTGAAATACACTGCTAAGGAGAGCAGCAGGCGAGACAGGAGAGGTATGCTGCGCTCTGGCCAGGGATCAAACTCATGCTGTAGTGGCTGTTGATAGCTTCATAGTGCTTCAGCTTAACCCCTTGTACCACCAGGGAGACCCCTGCAATAATCTTTTGCTAGAGGTGGAGTTAAGAGCCAGTAGCTGGGACCCCAGGATGGCTGTACTGCATGCCTGATCACTCTTCATTTTATTTAGCCTGTTCTTAACACTCATTTCACCATCGCAAAGTACTGTGTGTGCATAGCATGGCTGTACTGACTAGCAGATATTCTCTTACAAATGTGGAGAAGAAGATGGATGGAAGATCAGACAATACTTCACATTCTACTTCCCAAATTTTTTAAATGTTTTAATACTAATTTAATACTAATTTAAATGTTTAATACTAATTCATTCTCTCCTACATACAAATGATATTAGAACAAATATGTCAAATATCAAAGAGATATTGCTGGTTCTAAGTCTCTAAGTATCATCTCTCCAATTTTCTCTCAGTCCTCAAGTTTTTACCACATCCAATTATTTTCTAAGGTGTTGTAAAAGATTCAGTATATTAATGACAGCCAATTTTTCCTAATCCTTTAGACCTTTTTAACCAAGCATAATCATTAAAACTAGGGGAGGCTGATATATGTCAACCAAAACGTCAATAGAAATATGTTTCCTGAAGGGACAGAACACTGTTCAGAAGTCAGCAGCTCCTTTCTTCCCTTCCCCCAACCAAAATCTAAAGAATGATCTTCATGAACAGGAAATTAGATGATTTTAATGAGTTGTGCCACTATAGCTGGCATCTGATACTATATATCTATTTCCATGATGGTGATTTCACTGCCAAATTAACACAAAGTTCCATGTGAGGCAGACCCCATATCCTCTAGAGAGTGCTGGAAGCCCAGCACTAGTCAAATCAGGCTTTTAATTCCGTTTTCGTATATATCAAGCAAATGATTCTGTTCTTGCTTATATATCCTTTTAAAGAAATATTTAATGTTCATAAAACTGACCCCAACCCCCTTAATCCTACCATATCTGGATTTATACCTAGGTTATTTTAGTTGTATTTTAGTTCTTTTCTACCAAAAGATGTCTGATCTTATCCTTTACTTTTTCCCTTCTGCTATATACATGGGGAGGAAAGAGGAAGATACTTTTTTCCCAACATTTTATTTTGGAATTTTTAAGATAACTGTAAATTTAAAGGAGTAATACAATGAAGTATTGTGTATTTATTACTTAGATCTACCAATTATGAATAGTTTGCCAAACTATATTGCTTCCCTCTCAACTTCTTTTATCTTAAATTTGACCAGAGGGTGCTCCTTCAGACCAACTCTTTTATGTTGTTGACATGATCATATTCATTCATTATATTTTAATTCCTCTTAGAAGATTTACCCTTCAGATATGCTACTAGATTACTACCCCCATAGGCATCTCCTAGAGATAGGAGTGATTTAGTAATAAAAAAAGTACTTGGTCTATTCAATGTCTTCAAAATAAGATTAAAAAAATATACTGTTGTGGTATCATTACTAAATTTAAAAACTTAAGCCCCCATTCCTTGCTCAGCAGGCAAGTTTGGGAGGCTTGGATGGATAAAGGGAGTGTAGGGGATTGCCATAGTAACCTGGACATTTAGCTGATGATCTGGGCTGATTTGTTATGCTAACTCAAGACTAGTTATCCTAACCAATCAGTGATGCCTGGAGTATGAATAGAGACTCGAGACCCTCATTCTGGTCAGCAAACTTCTTTCTTGCCCTCTGCTTCTCTGAACAGTGTATTTCAATAAATTCATCTGTACGTTCTCCATTCTGTCTCTGGTGAATTCTTCCACCTCCACGCCCATGCCTCCCGCCTACGCCTGTAATCCATTCTTCCCCACATCATATACAAAATTTGACCTTTTTCTATTACATGGTAAATTGTCTTTTTAAGAAAAATTCTTAATTAAGTTCAATGACTAATATTGGAGATGGGACTAGTGGACCTTAAACTGACATTTTTTTTTTTAAGATTTATTTATTTATGCATACAAGCTGGGGTATAGGCCAGAGGCGTGGGGCGGCAGAGGGTTCACAGAGACGGAGTGGGGAGCAGAACAGGCAGATCGACAGAAATACACTGCTGAGGGAAGCAGTGGGCTAGGCAGGAGAGGTCTGCAGCGCCACGTGGGAATCTCCTCTGCCGGGCATCGAACTCGCCTCGCCGCTGCCGACTGCTCCACAGTGCAGCACTTGACCGCTGTGCCACCAGGGAGGCCCTAAATTGACATTTGCCTCCTGGTGTAACTTTATCTGAAATGTTTTGTTCAACACTTCCCTTTTAGTGTTGACTGGTGAAATTATTTCTCATGGAATTTTAAAGTTTATGGTAGGAAAAATTTCTTTTAAAGATTTATTTTATTTTTGCATACAAGTTGGGGTGCAGGCCAGCGGTGTGGGGTGGTGACAGGATTCACCAGAGACAGAGTGGGGAGCAGAACAGGCAGATCTACTGAAATACACTGATGAGGGGAGCAGCGGGCGAGGCAGGAGAGGTCTGCTGCGCCATGTGGGAATCTTCCTGGGCAGGTATTGAACTCCTGCTGCAGTGGCTTTGGATAGCTTCATAGTGCTGTGCTTAACCTCTGTTGTGCCACCAGGAAGACCCAAAGGAGATCTTTAAATAGTTCAACCCATACAATATTTTTTTCCCCACAAAGTAAGATTTAATTAAATTTTAAGTATAATTTCCCAAGATATCCAGGTTGTCACTTCCTCAAAAATGACCCATAAAGATGTTTTATTTGTAGTCCAAGGTCTTTCATTAACCATAATTATCTATTGTTACTTTAGGCAAATTATTAGATTTCTTTGGGTTTTCTTTCTCTACATGAAAACACAGGGAGTTTGTCTAGGTGACTTTCACAGTCATCTCCAATTTTAAATTTCTATGAATCTTTGGTAACAGATCTTAATTTTTATTTTCCGCAGATAGTACTTTCTTTTTTTAAAAAAGATTTATTTATTTATGCATGCAAGAGCTGGGGTGTAGGCTTTGAGAGGATTCACCAGAGACAGAATGGGGAGCAGAACAGGTGGATCTACTGAAGTACACTGTTGAGGGGAGCAGCGGGCAAGACTGGAGAGGTCTGCTGCACCATGTGGGTCATCTCCCTGACCAGGGATTGAACTTGTGCTGCAGTGGATGGTGATAGTTTCATAGTGCTGAGACTTAACCCCTCGCACCACCAGGGAGGCCCCCAGTGCTTTCTTTTTTCTGCAGATTCACCTGCAATAATCTTTTGCCAGAGGTGGATTTAAGAGCCAGCAACTGGGACCCCAGTTTGGCTATACTGCATGCCTGATCGCTCTTTCCTTATTTAGCCTGTTCTTAACACATTTTATCATCATTTTATCATCACAAAGTACTGCGTATGCCTAGCATGGCTGTACTGACTAGTAGATATTCTCTTACAAATGAGGAGAAGAGGACAGATAGGAGATCAGACAATACTTTTTCTCCTTCCCAAGTTTTAAAAAAGGTTTTAATACTAGTTCATTCTACTCTCCAAGTGAATGATATTAGAATAAATATGTCAAATATCAAAGAGAAATATTGCTGGTTCTAAATCTCTAAGTATCATCTCTCCAATTATCTCTCAGTCCTCAAGTTTTCGCCACATCCAATTATTTTCTAAGGTGTTGTAAAATATTCAATATGTTAATGACAATAGGCCATCTCTTGGAACTAGCTACTTGTCTGCCTTCAAATAAATTACGGGAGAAAATATATTTAATTCAAAGAACATTATTTTTTTTTACAAACTTTCAAGAAAATATTCTTCAAAATGTTCTAACTCAGATATCACTTACTGCTGGCTTAATGATCAAAAGGATTAGGGAGCACAAAGTGTTTCAAAGTTGAAGTGATTTAAATGCCTGCTCTGCCTTATCCCTTGTTCTTGAATGTGCTCACTCACTTGCTGAATTTATACAACCAATTTGGGAGAACAATGTTTCTGCCTCCTCTTAAGAAATTCCTCAAATTCTTTACAGTGACAGTCAAAAGAAAATCTCAGTTGCTCTTTGAGACATTTCTTGCATACACAGCAGCAGGAAACATTATGATTATTCAGATTTCAGAAAGAAACTCACAATATTTCCTCATTTTCCCCCTGTGGTTAAAAGCATAGTTTAGAGTTCTGTAGTGGATAAAAACAAACAAGCAAAACCAAAACAAAAACCAAAACACACACACACACACACACACACACACACACACACACACACACAGCAAAACAACTACAGGTTGAGTACCAATGGCATAGGGCATGAGCTTTATAATCAGACAGACTTGAATTCAAATTCTAGCTCTGACATTTGCTAGCTTGGTGATTTTGGGCATTACCATCTGGAATGAATCAGTAAAATGAGCCCCAATGTTCAGTGTTATAGGCTTTAAGTGAGATAATACATGTAAATACTTAGCACTTTCCTTGAGACATATAAAATGTCAGTAAACACTAGCTATTATTAGTTGGATGCTAATCTTTTAATCTTATCTATAAAAGTCGAAGCGAAGAATATTAAAAAACAATTAAAATACCTTTATCACTCCTCAAAAGCATTCTCTAGTTTTTTCCTATCATTTAAATGTCCAGTGTTCACATTCCACCAGTGGGTTTTTCATACCAGCTCTAGTAAGATTTACACATTAAATTTGGTTGACATTTATCTTAAGTCTTTTATCTATTAACTTCTTTTTTTTAATGCTTTTAATTTGTTGAAGAAATTGGATTATTAGTTCTGCAGTGTGGGTAAGTGAAATAGTCAGGCTTTTACACTGCTCACCTCTGTGGCTGTCACCTGTGGCCTTGAATGCAGGAGGTGCTTGGGAGCCTGGGCTCAGGGCACATATGCTGGATGGTGGACACCTGGAGTGTGGTGTGGGCATGCGTTAGCGGGCACACCTGAGCCTGGAGGCTGAGTATATAAGGGTGGCATCACATAGAGAAGAGGCGAGCGGGCAGTTATGGTGGACTAACTCCGAGAGGACGAGTGACAGCTTCGAGAGGAAGAGACCATGAGAGAGACCAAAGATAAAGGTTCTTGGGGGCCGGGATGCCTGCCAGCCTCCTGGCCCCCCAGCCCTCCTGCACACTAACTGAAATGAGATAATTTTGCTAGACTTGACTAGACTAAAAACTCCAGGAAGGCGTGCTTTAGTACTCTTTTACAATCTTATGGGGTTTGATAGTACTTGCTAGATAAACAATAAACACTTTTTGTTTGATTAATACTGAGAGTTATAATCCTGCATTTAACTCATATGGTAACACTTGTATTAGGGATAAAGTAAGAATTGTGATTTTAAGAAATAGATTTTGCCTTTACCATAAATTTGCTGTTTGACACACATGAAATCATTAAGAATTTCTTGATCTCACTTTATTCTATAAAAGTGGAATGTTCTGCCTCATGGATTTGTGACGGTAATGAGAAAATACATGAATGGTAATATAAATGCTGGTTAAATAATAAATGTTACTCTTGAATAAAAATATTAACACTGATATTTAATTTTTATGTCAGCAGTTGAATAAAAGGCTGAATGAACTTACTGATTGAAAAATCACCTTCATAGTTAAAAAATGGAAAATATTCTTTCCTTCTCTGTTTTCACATCTCTTTGGCCATTATCGTGCAGTTTTGCATGCTATAGTATATGTGGAGAATGAAATTTCTCCAAAAGGATCCACTGATTCTCTCACCAAGTGAAAATGCAGTTGAAATAATAGTTGGCTTAGGTGGCAAATGAGATGAGATTTAGCTGATATACCCAGGGCTCCTGAATGAGCCAGCCTTGGAGCTCTGAAAACAGGGCCAATGTCCCATTCAAATAAGGCAAGAGAAGACTCATCAAGTAATTTTTAATAATGTGGCAAATTAAAATGGAATATCTATACAAATAAATATAAATGCATATGAATACAAACATCATTATAACAAGTGTCATTCCAAAGAATACTAGATAACTTTTAATAATTACATTTGAGCCTAACAAAGGCTCAAAAATGCCTAGTAGCTGGGCATCTAGTTGTATAAAAAACAGTTTCTACTTATGAAATTTCTGCTTCATAATTATGTCTGGTGGGAGGAAAACTAGAGCAAATGGGCAGGAAACAGCTCAGACACAGAACTGCTGGAATATTGAAGGTACAAGGCTGATTCTGCATGTAAATTCAATGGGAAATTTATATGTCTACACTTTTTGATTTGGACTGAAGCTCTTTTATGTAAAGGAATGATGAGCCACATCTGCATACACAAATGAGCCAAGGCAGTGGTTCTCATCTCATGGAGACTATTTTTAAAATGCAAATATCCAGGGTTCACACAAGGCCAATTACAAAATTAGAATAGCTGGAGGTGTGGCCTAAGCTACAACATACACTGCTATTGAGGGGTTCAGTTCCTTGAAATTATTTCAGGTGTTTATGCTTCTTTTTCTCATGTGTTAATTCTCTCCTTTTCAAGATTTGTCACTTTAAAGACTGGAGGCAATTTAGATTTTCCAATGAGGTTTCATTTTTCAGACCACTTTACATGTGATGTATCTTAGGAAAGTCATTCACTCAATCAAAAAATACTGATAAATTTTTTTGATCATTCATTATAATGAGGTTTTCAGTTAGAAATAATCTCATTCAAAATATCAATATAATTGACAGAGTCCCCCCCTCAATATCTGTTGAGATGGTTTTGATATACAACCTGATAGAAAGGAAGTTTTGTTTAAAAAATCTTTAGTTTTCAAGAATTATTTCTATCAATGGTAGAAGAAAAGGAAAGGTTCTTTTGCACAGCTTAATTCAAACTTCTCTAAGGTATTATAGTTTTTTGAAGTTAGAATGTTTCTCCATTTATTCCACACCTTTCACTAGTTTGACGGTTTTAAAGTATATTATTAACAGTATTGAAGTGAAAGGGGTCAATTGATGAGGAAACACTTTCTGAGGCTGCAAATATTTGGACTTGTACATTTTTGAAAAGATATGAAAATGAATATTTTACTAGTTTTTTGTGTGCTATTTGGTTATCATTAAGCTTCAATGCCTGTAACAGTTACTTCCTTTCTTTTTCATTTACATTGTGTTCCTAACCATTTTTCATTATAGTTTAGATTTAACACAGTGCATTGAAAGGATAGTAGATAGATCTAATAAATGTATGACTAAAATTAATCTTAGCCATATTTAATGAGTTTATTGATCTTCTGGGCACAACCACAAGCAAAACTTTGTTAGTCTCAAATTATTAAAAATCATTATAAAAGTGAAACATTTATCAAACGCTGTGGATTCAGTGTTGTACAATCAGAAAATAGCTTTATTCTTTTACAACTGATAGTGGGCAAATGGGGCTTTAAAATTGGACAAAGGCAGTGCCCCAATTTCTTACTGATTATTATCTTGGTTCTGCACCCACGTGCACAATTGCAAGACCACTCAGGCTTAGGGAGCAATAACAATGGGATTTATTTAACAAACGGGAAAAAGCAAAGAATTACTGAAGTCAACATATGGCCGTTTACCTTACTTAAAGCAATGTCCAGTCCTTTAAGTCCCAGAAAAGTAACAAAAGTGGCCTCTTCCCACCACTGTTGATGTGGGGCTCCTCTTCCAAACAATAGGCCATGTTTCCAAAATGGTGTCTTCCTTCTGCCAATGTGCACCGATCAGACTGCAGGCCAGGTTCCAAGTCACAAGGACGACACAGGACACAACTGGAGATGCTCCTGAAACTGCCATGGTGCCCTAGCACAGCACCAGGCCAACAACACTGCAAACAGCAACCACAGCAGCCAGATGGCCCAATGGACTGCACTTGAGCATTTTAGGAAGGCGCCTGCTTTGGGCCTCTGCCTTCTTCCTTCGGCTGCAGTAAAGACAAAACTGGGAGCAGTTTCCATCGCCTGGCTACTTGCAAAGCCTCCAAAGTCACTGGGCCCCAAATCACTGAAGATTCACAAACATTTCTTCTTTTCCTACATCATGGTGACTGCTTCCTCTATTCCTGCATCATGGAGACTAACTTCCCCTTCTCCTTCAGTTCCTTTTATTTCTCATCAGACTCTCCACCCCAAACTGCAGACTTAGCATTTTTCCCTGGGGCTATTCATTCTCATTAGCAAACCCCCTCCAGGGGGCACCACCTTTACTGGACTTTGGACTTAGCCTGGTTACACAACCACATGTCACACTTGACTTTTAGGCTTTTCCTCCCTTAAATTTTGACAGCATTTAAACAGCTTTTGTTTTGTTTGTCATTAACAGGTGCTAACACCGCCATTCTAAGGAATGAAAAGGAAACAGTAATATGCAGTGGTAAAGAGCATAGACTCTGGACATAGCTTTATGACCATAAAGGACAAGCTTTATGACCTTGTTTATAACTACACAGTGTCTGTTTCCTTATCTACAAATTATGCCAATGATGATTTTACTTAATGATGATTTATGATCATGAGAATTATATTAATTAAATTATATAAAACACACTGGAACTGTTGGTCTTTTCAGAATGTTCCTACTGGGCTACTTAGACCTGGGTGTTGATTTTTCTTCTGGGACTCCTTATTGGGTGTTGATCCTCTCATCTTGGCAAATGTCCATTTTTAACTCTCTTTGTGAGGTGCTTTTGTGGATCTTGGCCCTTCCTCTTTTCATCCCTCTATAGGGGTCTCTGCACTGCAGTTTCCTGATCCCTGCAATACCCTGGCTGGTTGATGCTTTCCAACATCCCAGTCCCAATTTCTGCCCACCTACTAGGCTAATTGGTTTTTTATCCCTGGGCCTGAACACAGGAAAATTCATGCATCCACCCCCACCAAATGCTAGACTTCAGACTGAAACTGGAGGACCATCCTCCATCCCTTGGGGTGCTGGTGCTTGGCCCCAGAAGCTGCTTGAGGGCAGTGCGAGTGACAGCAGGTGACAGGCACTTTATTGCCCACCATCAGTGGGCCCACTGGGCTCAGCTGCAGGGAGAGGCCAGCAGTGATGGCGGCAGCGCTGGTTCCCCTACCACTCAGCCCCAGGGTATGCAGCTCCTCTGGTTCAGGCTGCAGGGAGGAGCATGGGTACCAGTGGGCCAGCTCCAACACTGAGGTTCCCTCCAGCTGCAGGCTACAGAGAGGCCCATGGATTGGGTGCCTGGATCATAGAATGTCCCCATCAGGTGTGAGCTATGAGCTGATTGATAAATAGTCCAATCAGCCACAGGATTGAAAATGGCCCAATCAGAATTGAGCGCGGGGCGGGGAGGGACTTGTAAAAGCGTTTTAGGCAGGGCCGGAAGCGGCTTGGGCCTCTCAGACTCATACTCTGTTCCTGAGGGGCTCTTGGACTCAGATTCAGTCTGTTCCTGGCCTCCCAAGAAAGAAGCATCCAGCAGCCCATCACTGGAGGGAGAACAGAAGCCAAAGAGCTTCACAGAGGCCGGAGGCTGCACCAGCTTCTGGCCTGCATCTGACACGGCATGGAAGGAACCTGAAAGACCCAGTGCCTGGTGCCTCAAAGAACTTTTTGAGGTGTGGACCAACTACTCACAAACAGGTGTACCACTAGTGATGGGTTTCCAGCACTGTTGACGGGTGACTGGCACTCTGTGCCCAGGTCACCGCTGAAAGCTGTCAATCATCAGGCACCCCCTCCCGGTACCGCCGCCTTTGTTACCATCTGGTGCAGTATCCGATGTGGTGCTGCCCATTTTGGCCTTCAGACTGTTGTGGGCTGTGGCGTCATCTCAACAGCCCCTGTGAGCGCCTCCAGCTGCGGTGAGTTGCCTCCTGGCCCTCTGCTTGCCAGTGAGCTCCAGGCCCTCGTTGGCAGGAAGACGCCATCTTGGATGAGCTGCTTTTTGTTTGGGACTTCTGGACACTGTGGATATTAACTGGGGGGTGATAGACAGCCACTTGTGGCCTTGAGAACTCCTTGTTTTCCGTTTGTTAAATAAACCCCACCGTTGTTGTTCCCTGAACATGCATGGTCTTGCAATTGTGCATGCAGGTGAAAAGACAGTGACCTTGCCTCCATCTGAGCACAGTCCCTTGCCCGTATAGCCCCACTATAAACCTCTTTCATATCAAGCAGCTCTGTGCAGCGGTCCTTAGGCGAGAAACTGAAACTGCTTCTAATAGTCATGTGGGGAACAAACCCGGAGGTGGATCTTCTAGCCTCAGTCAAGCCTGCAGATGACCCCAGCCTGGGCTGAGCTCTTGATTGCAATCTTATGAAACCCCGAGCAAGCACCACAGCTGAGCAGCCCCTGAATTCCTGACGCAAAGAAACTGTGAGTAGTAAATTTATTTTTAAGCACCTGTGTATAGGTTATAATTAATCGTGGCAATAGATAAATATCTAATGATAAAATGGGAGTCCACTCCAAGTTTCCACTGTTTTGGGTTCTGTAGGAAGCAAACTTGTTCCTCTAACCTGAGTTGTTTGTTCTTTTGAATTCTGTGTCTGCGTGACTGACTGGAAACAAGACTTTAGGACTATGGACTATACTAGCTCAGCCTTCCATAAAAGGGTGTGGTGTTTAGGTTACAATTCTAAGTGCTAAAAGGAAAAACAGGATATAATGACAGAATGTAACTCATTAATCCTGTTACCCTTTTAATTGTAAACATAACTAGATGTAAATATGAGAAACCAAATAATCTAAATAAAACTATAGTGTGTGCTTATGTTAAGAATCATTAATTTGACATCTCTTTCCTACTGAAAATATTTAGGCACTTAGTTCTTCAGTATTAACCTTCTTTTTTCTCTTTCAGAAAGTGGTTATTAAAATCCATTTCTACTATAATTTGGTATTTGTGTTTCTCTCCCCCCCTTAAAAAAACTTTTTTTTTGATAGTAGAATATTCTAAAACCCTCTTTTCTGTTCTCCTTTATAGCTTCATTTCAAAACCCCAAATTGCCATTGCTTAACAAATTAACAATGACATACCATGGTGGATATCTTGTTATGCTTTCTATTGCTTAATGCAACAATTTAGCCTTTGCATAAAAGGATATGTACCAATGAGTCAAATAATTGAAATACCACCTGACTTCCCTTTTAAATGGAAAAAAGTCTATTAAAATGAATTCATTAACAAAACCCCTCACTGTATTCAGCGAGGAAATTTTAAGTAGAATGATACCTCTATCTCCTTTGTTCAGATGTTGCTATTTACATATTTAACATCTCAGTCACTCTGAAGATTCAATACTTATTAAACATTAGCGTAAAGCAAGCATGTAAGCAACATATACCTTCCTATAGCTTTTGCTATGTTTGACTCCTTCCCTCTATCTTTCATGAATCGCAAATCTTCTAGTTCTACAGATTGTATTAAAGTATGTCAGCTTCTGGCGCCCTCTTGTGGAGAAGTGTTTCTGATGTTAGCGTTGTTGGCAACTTAGTTGTAGTTTGTTGAGGAAATCTGAAAGGATGAATCATTGTTCATCTTATTTACACAACACGATTTTTAATTCTTTTAACAGTGTGACTCATTTCTTGCTCAGCTGTAGGATTGAGGAACTGGGTAAATTTCTATTAAAGCAAATATGAGACATTTAAAAAACTTGATAGGACAATTTCTCTTTAACTTGTGATTGTTCCATGGGATATTTGTTCTCGCTTGATAATTTTTTGATAAACCATTACTCCTCTCTGCTCCCGTCCTTCCTACTTTAGGAATTGACTAAAGGGGGGGGGGGTCTTCCACCCAGCATTTATCCTCTCAGTTCCAGGGTAAGGGCTACCATTGTCAGCAACTTCTGTAGCATGGGTCAGTCCTGTAATTCATCCTCCTGCCCATATTTCCTGGCAGCTCCCACACACTGGTCTCCTGCAGCCTGTCCTCCACTGACACATTCATTTTATGTCCTCAGCTCAGGAAAAATGAATAGAGCAATCATTGAGCCCTTGCTTAGCTGGAGTCTGAGTTAGGTAGTGAAATGGCATAGTGCTTGTGCCCAGGCCACACAAAGCTGGGGCTCATTTCTGATTGGATCATTTCGTGTGGATTATTTCTGATTCTGTTTGTACTTGCTTCTGGGGAATATCCTGCTCCTTCGGGTATTGCCATTCCCACTATTTCTGGGAGTTCTCATAAATTCCATAAGTGCTCATACTCAGTCTCTCAACCTCCAATGCATTCGAACGTTCCTCTGTAAACCAGTCTTGGGGGATATGTAGGCTACTGGTCTGTTGATGTGATGTAGGACACTGATGAATATGTGGGCTTGAGCATGTTGCCCCTGCCATGTTGAGACCAGCTGAAGTCACTTGGGCTTTGCGCTGTGGCTGAAAATGTTCTGGACACTGCTAGTGGGCTAAAGTTCTAGTTATAACCAGAACGTCATTCTGTTTCTTGAGTTCACAAAGCCATATTGGCTTCAGTGCCAAGTGGGGAAAATTCCTACTTTTTTTTGTCTTTCAAAGATTCAAAAGCAGTACTGATTTAGGGGTCCTGCCTTAGAGCTGTGAGCTAGCCAGCTCTCCTATATTTCTGATAGTAGTTCCTCAGGTTCTGCCCTGAGTCCCTGGATGCAGGAGGGTGGGGACCCTGAGAGAAAGCGGGGGGGGGGGGGCATCATAAAACAAGATGAGCCATACTCACTTAGTATTATTCCTTTCACTCTTTACTCCTGGCATTTTTATTAGAAGAACAAAGAGCTTCACTTCTCTTTGCTCAAAGACTCCCCTCCTACTCCCCAAACAGTTTCTTTGTGGCTCTGATTCATGTTTGCCAGAGATGCTCAGACATGCCTGATTATAGGATGAATGCAACTTGGCTTGAGTGTGGGGCTCCCCCTGTATTCATTCATGGTGACAAAGTGACAGTAAGTGGTGGCCAGATTAAGGCAAAGGAACGTCTTTAAGTGGAAAATGCTGGTAGTCTGTATGCTTCTAGAATCTCCTAGCAATTCTTGAGGGAAGAATATATCTTGTGGAAATTCTGAGTGTAATTCCAAAGTTCTGAACCTGTCATGAGAGCAAAACATGGAAATTAGATGCTCTGCTATTATTTTGTTTTATAACATGCTTCACCTTGTAATGTGTTCAGCAAACATTATATGGAATTATGGCAAAGCTTGTTTAAAACAAGTGACCGAAGAGTCAAAGGCCTATTTTAAGTAGTATTTTCCAAAGGACTATTAACCTGACTAGCCAGAAAGATGTATGAAGACTTTTATACTTTTTTTTTTCCTAGGTGATTATATTAAAATCTTGCACTTCTGCATCTCTTGCTGTAGCATTTTATGGCACAATAATGCAAACTGATCTCCTCCTGATATTTACAGGTAGGAAGTCCTGAAGATAGTTGCTATGTGGAGGCAGCTGGCCTAGTTTTGAATTCAGGTGCTTCCACTGTCCAGCTGAATCACCTTGACAAGTAACATTAGTTCCCTAAGCTCAATATCCTGATACATGAAATGGGATAAATAATACTGGTAGTAACTACCTCATAAGTTGTGAGTCATCACTGAGATGATTAATGAAAGGTGGGATAGTACAAGACATTGTAAAAGCTTTATAATTTTTTTTCTTAATAAACAAAATGGTTCTCACTAAATCTTTATGACAATTATTCTCAATAAAGCTGATAGCAAAAGTGAGAGAAAAATGAAAATGCAACTCTATTACCTAACGAAAGTGCTAACTTTGACTCCTAAAAAATGAGAGATTCTTCTCTTAAAGGAAGCAAAGTTCTGGGAAAGACAGAAAGTGTTTCTGTAGCACTCACATTATGGGAGGAAGCAGGAGAGTCTGGGGACCCCAGGAATCCAGATCATAAAGTGTCCTTTGCATTGAAAAATTTGAATCACTGCCTTGTTGTTTTAGCTAGATCAGCACACTCCAAAGGTAGCTGCTAGCCAAGAGGGTGTTCAACACTTGAAATGGATGAATGAGTTAATACATGGTATCAATATTAAAGACATGTCAGATCTTGATAATTTAGTAAAAAAATGCAAGATAGTTTATTTGAAATTTGAAAGTATTGATTATGCGTTGAAATGAGAAGATATTGGATATTTTAAAAAGGAAATGTGAAAATTTTAGCTGTTACTTTTTACTTTAAATAAACGGGATAGTGAAAGACATTGTAATAGTTTTATAAACTTTTTTTTTCTTGCTAGAAAGAAAAGTCTTTTCTTACTGGAAAGTTGAAAATGATATGTTTAGTTTGAGTTATATTTCTCTAGGACAATGCTATGATCCAGCTACATTTATGCCTTTTCTTAGTGATCAAAGGATACACAGAAACGATACACAGAAACTGCTAAAAAAAGATACCAATGCATATTATCCATTTGCCAGACTAGTCCCACTATACTTGTAAACTTTTCACATAATCACTATGCAAAAAATGAAATCTAGATTCAGATGTTATAGTTTCAAATCAAGATAATATCTTTGAATTACCTGTTTTATGTTGGACTAGTATCTGGATCTATCTGGATGTTTTCTTTCCCATAAGCCACAGGGGTGGATGACACCTTCCACCATGTTGGTATCAGATGGGACATTCGCTCACTGTGTGGGGTCTAGTTATCAAGACTGCTGTTTCCTCCTCATCCCAGCTGTAAGTCCTCTTTCGTAGCACAGTTCTTACATGTTTCATGGAAAACAGTCCTCAGTTATAAAACCTATGTCAGTGGTGCATTAAGAGGAAAAATCAAGATGATCCATGTAAAGTGCTCAGCACAATGCCTGATACAAATGAAGTACCTAATGAAGGTGATGATTATGTTAAAGTTCCTGATGTTATTTATGTTCTCAGTCAGTGCACTTTGGGTTTCTAGAGATTTAGTTGCCAGAAAAGAGGTGAGTGAGGATATCATTTTCCATTGCTCCTCTTTTATATTAGTTGAGTGTTGAAGAGAGAAACTGGGTACAATGGCTAGCAACAAAATAAAATAAAACTAAATGTTGTTCCCCAAGTACAGAATCTTTGATTATCATAAAGAGATTAGCATTCAGGATTGGTCCTGGAAAGGCATGTGTAGGTATTCCTACTGTGAAGGATGAGTAGTGGGATGAAGACTGGTAGGTTTCCTAGTATTGGAGGGTGCCATCTAGTGGTAGAATAAAATGTCAAATATTTATTAAACACCTCGGATATGCCAGTGATACGGTAGATGGGGTGGAGGATATGAAAGAAGTGGAGTTCATAGTCCACGCACTTGAAGAACTTACAATTGAATAAGTAAAAATATGTGTTTCTAAAATGAGAGCTGTTGGTGGTTTACAAGGCTGACTGTGTGGCCTGACATGGTAGAAATGCTTTAGTGGGGGTGTTAGAGCTCATGATTAATAGGAAAAATTTAAATGAAGCACTTTGAGCTAATAAGGACCTGAGAACTTTTTCTTTCTTACCAAATTCAAACTAATGAGTTACCAGAATGTTGATGTTTTTGTATACTGTGGGGGATATTCCTTTTAAGTGAGGAGAAAGCTTATGCAAAATTTAGTGAGAGCTAAAACCCACTAGAAGATAAAATGAGTACTTTCTTTAAGATCAAATGAATAATCTTTTCAATTTGCATTAATATTCATTTATAGATATATTCATGTTGTCATCTGGTGGGTAGAAGCTGACACTAAGGGTATAAAAGAAATTCTTTAGCATCAAAAATTTTTAACTACTAATTAAATTTTTTAATGTGCAGATCAGGAAAATATACGTAATAAGATTTTAGTAGTCAAAATATCTCATATTTGCATGAAGAAAACCAGTGTTTTGCAAGAAGATAGTTTGAAAGTCACTGCTACGAATTTGAGAGCCTTGTTTCTCTTCTATCACTCATATTTATTGAAGGGTCAAGACTTGATCTGACCTTTGAAAAGGTATTAGATCTGGATTGTATTAAAGAAATAGGACAAATAATGGAGAGTGTTTTTGAGTCAGATGTGCAGACAGACCTTTTCCAATGCAGTGTGGAATAGTTAGAGACTAAAAGGAGAAAATGTTTCTTGGGGCTAAACTTGTTATGCAATGTGACCCTACACTATTATATTGCACAATAGCATGAAAAGCATGATATTTGTTGGGAGAAACCTAAAATAAAAAGGTTCATAAATCTTTTAATAGGAATATTGGAATTTGGCAATAATTTCCACCTAGCATTTGGATGTTGATAAGATATTAAGTGTGTCATGTCATCTAATAAAATTTATTTAATGCTCTTTTTTCCATCTCAAGAGCTCCATTTTCAAAATGTTAAAGTTTTGGATCATACTGTTTTCCGTTTAACTTCTGCTGGCACTTGTTGAAAGTCACTTTGCAAGCAGTTCTTAAAAATATTTAGAGAAAATCAACTACTGAATTATGATATGAACTCTGTGATTTTAAATCCCCTTTGCCTCCCCAACCTGTCTTTTTCAGATGACAAATGAATCTTAAAGGCAAAAGGCAGTGCATGCCTGTAATATATCTAATACAATTATTATCAAATCTCTTTGTTTCAATATTTCCTCATTTCCTCTAAATGTCATTCAATAACATCAAATTGAGTTGTAAAATACTAGAACTGCAAGGCATCTTGGTTCACATGGTTGTGATCTTTGTTTTTCTGGAGCTGTTGAAAGCCCCAAGAGAAATACAATTCAAAGTAGTTAATTTTTTCTAGGTGATTCCTAGGGTTGGTCTAGCTTCATAATTTGGCCAAAATCTTAACTTACTTTCTATGCTCTGTGCCAAGACTTTGTGTTCTTTTGACCAAGATTTCTTTATCTGGTTCCTTTGTTAACTTTGATAAGCAGTTTCACAGTACCCATTCTCTCACACATAGAACTGGAATATATATTTCTGTGTCATGGCTTTGGTAAATGTGTATGCTAATTCCCTTCACTATGTGTTCATCGGTATGATGGTTAATTTGATGTGTTGATTGAGTTCAAACTCTAGTCAAGATGTTGCTGTGAAGGTACTTTTTTTATGAATCAACATTTAAATCACTAGATTTGTTTTAATTAAATTACCCTCAGTAATGTGGATGGGCGTCACCCCATCCCAGTTAAAGGTCAGAAGAGAACAAGGAATAGTTCCCTGTGCAAGAGGGAATTCTGCCTGCAGTCTGCCTTCAGACTCAGGCTGCAACATCACCTCTTCTCTGGGTCTTCAGCCTACAGGCAGAGAATGGCACAAAACCAAAACCCATGCAGATTTCATGCTTGTTATACTATTATAGGTCAGAAGGAGGGGTACCCCAGGACCCCCAAACCTGATTGCTCTAAATGGGTTCTGCCATCCATTGCATCAAGACAAACACACTCCCAGTGCATAATACCTACAGTGGAAAAGAACTTTAATACAATTAGTATGGAATAGAGAGAAGAGAAAGAATGTAGTTAAAATAATTTTCCCATGAAGCACACACAGTTACTCATCCCCTCATGGGTAAATGCCCAGACAAACAGAGTCGGTCCAAAATAGGACCCCTGGGGCTCAAAAGTTTGTTAAAAATCTAAGACACCTTTTGGGACACATAGGAAAGGGGCAAAAGGGGCCAGGACAGCCTGGAAGGAAAAGAGCAAAATCAAAATACAAGCCAAGGGGCCTCCCTGGTGGCGCAACGGGTTAAGCGCAGTGCTGTGGAGCTGTAGGTGGCTGTGGCGCGAGTTTGATGCTCAACTGGGGAGATTTCCACAGGGCGCAGCAGACCTCTCCGCCTCGCTGCTCCCCTCAGCAGTGTATTTCGGTCAATCTGCCTCTTCTACTTCCCACTCTGTCTCTGGTGAACCCTCTCACTGCCCCATACCTCTGGCCTGCACGCCAACTTGTATGCAAAAATAAATAAAAAAAAAATATAAGCCAAGGTAAAGGCTGCCATTGTCAACCTTCTCATGGGTCTCTCACCCACATCTCTCTCAAGTGTCTCCTTCCATGTCCCCGTGCACCCCTCGTCCCTGATACCAGTCAAAGGCTGAGAAGCCAGCAAAACCTCTTTACATGTCTCTCTGCTCCATGTGCCCCTTCCATTGGTCTTCTTGGTTTCGCTCCTTCCTCTTCCCTGTATTCTCTAGCTGCCCCTCCCTGCTCAGCTCACCCTTCGTCAGGGTAGGACAGGGGACCTGGAACCTCCCCTTTCCTTGGGGATTACCTTGTGACTGATACTCCACAACTGTGAGTTACTTCATTAAATAACCCTCCCTCCCGCTATAGACACTAATACCTATCTATTGTCTATCTCTCTGGCAGCCTCTCTGGCCTGCACCGGATTCCTGTCACCACGATGAATGAGCATGTGTAGTGTTTGTTAAGGGGTTGTATTCCTGAAAGCCTTTCCTAGGATGACTGGTAATAACTTAACTGTACATCATGGGACAGCCAGGCACATTCATCTATCCAAAAAACCCAAACTAAATGTATTCTTTACTTGATTTTCTTTACAAGAATGTTATTGTGCCATTGCTACTCCAGTACCACCTACTACAAGGGAACCTGTGATGAAGGGCAATTTCAGAGTGGAATGGGACACAGGTCCTAAGAGAAAGTACCCTCATTTAGTAAATTTTACAAAAACACATGACTAAGTGAACTTGGCTTTGGAAGGGCTCTGGGTAAACAAGAGGTCCTAAAGTTTAAGCCTCAGGCTACCCTAATAACATGACATTCTTCTCTTTTTGCACTTCTAAGTAATTTTCAAAGAATTAATGGAAATTTATTAATACATTTTCATGCTGCTGGGATTAATTGTGAATTTTTTTCCTAATTAACTGTAAATATTTATACTGTGCATATGGGAACTACACATGAATAGGAAATGAAATATCTTTAGATCACAAAGTTTGCAATGAATATTTTAGAGCAGTGTAATTGAATCTTGCTTATAATTGTGGTAGACACAAAATAATAGCTTTTTTTGGTTTGTTTTGAAATGCCTTTTTTTCACCTTCAGAAGGGCAGAGCAAAGGAATAAGAAAGAAGTGAAACAGGCTAGCTCTTATCAGGGGAGGCTAACAAAATATGTACCGGAGCAATTCATAGTTAGAAACTGATTTAAAAATGGAATTACTATTGTCTTTCAAATGGAAATTTCAGGGAGAAAATGTCAATAAAATTGTAGCAATTACAATGGCAGCCCTGATGATGATGATGATGTTATTTGTATGCTGTTAGATGATTATCATAGTCTTTGGCAATTTTTTTTACTCCATACAGTGGTACATTGAAATTGGTACTTACAAGGTCATAATTTATTCATTTCCCCCTAACTCATTAAAATGACTTTGCCATTATTTCTAAATTCTCATTGTATGATGGGGCCATGCACATATGGCACAGAGAATCAGACTGACAGGAGCTTGTAGTCAGTTCCAATTCTTCTTTCATTACTCACAGAACTAAAGACTCTGTATAAAATCAGTTATTTGGCATCTTCTCATTGATTCTGAAAAAGGTTTCCATGAATATGCATAGGAATCTGTGGCAGGCTGGCACACTGATGTCTTCTCCACCAAATTATGCCCTGCAATCCTCATGCCCTTCTGCAGTCTTCTTCCACAAAAACCCTGGTGGTCAGTGGATATTAGTGAATGTGACACAAGCAAGGCTTATTGAGTGCTTGCATGTTCAGTTGCCCTCTTCAAAATTCCATTTGGAAATATCATAGCGTAAGGAAGTCCAGGCTGTATTGCTCAAGAGAGGTGCCATGTGGAATGGCCCTGTAGGACGGGGCTCCACATGGCAAGGAGCCATTTGGAAGAAAACCAAGGTGCCCCAGCCAGACTTACAGTTGAATGTAGCCATATGAGAGATGTCACACTGATGTTGCTGAATAAATGTCATTTTGGGGCATTCACATTAACAAGGCTCTATAATTCTCACTCAAGTATCTTTGAGAGTAATCTGGGCAGTAGAACTAGTTGTACCTTCTTTTACTGATTGTGCTCATTTCTTTCCAAATCTGTGTTCAGGGACATCATGTTGGTAACTTAAAATCAGCATGGCAGAAGCATTAATATGGTGAAATATGAAAACTTCTCATCAGTGAAAGACCTCCTGCATGGAGTCTGACAAAAATCCTTATTGCACAACAGAGGAATGCAGGTGGGGGAGTCTTGCAGATAACCTGGAGCGGGGAGGGAGGAGAGAACAGCACTGTTAAGTGTTGGTTACTTCTGGATGCTGTATAGGGTCTTAGAGAAATCATCCATTCTAGGTAGGTTGCTACTTCTGAGACAGGATTAGAAGAGGGGATTTACTAGGGGTTGGATGCTGTCATGAGGGTAGGAACATTTATCAATTGGACATCCAATTGTGAATAGCAAATGGTATCTGGGAGTGCCTGTAGTAAGTAGAGATCGTTCATGCACGGGGCCATTGTGACATTTCATAGCCATATAGCTTTGGGAGAGGCGGTCCTGTTAACTTTGTAGCTGACTTGATGTGTCTGTGATCCAGCCAGATTAACAGGAGAGCAGCTGTCTGTTTTTTAGTCCAAGTTGATTTTTGCCCTTACTGTCTCAGAATCTTTCAGAAAACACTACAAATCAGGTCTTTGTTTTTCCTAGTTGTTAAATATTAGCCAACTTAGTAATACTTGTTTGTTCTCATATTTTAGTTGTTCAGTAAAGTCTGCTTTTCCTTTTAAGTCTAACAACACGGTTAAGTCTCATACCTATAGCTAATGAAAGTCTAATATCCTCCCCATATATTACTTAGAATCCCCAGGGAATGCTTATGTTCCACAAATCCATCCTTAAGTATCTACTTTTAGATTACTTACTCATTTTATTGTTTCTCTGAGAATGTGTAAAATCTTTTATAAATGCCAAAAATGCCTAACAAAACATTTTCTCTCAGTAAGTAAAAAAAAAAACCAAAAAACCAAAAACTATTTTTCACCTTCACCTAAGAGTTTCTTAGAAATCAGTAAAAAAAAAAAACAAAAAACACACACTAGATTTTTAGCTTGAAAAAATGATGATAATATATGTGAAACTGAAAAGTTAGGCAGTGCTCATTGGTTTTATCCAGAAATGTCTATAGCTGTTTAAAGTGAGTACATGTTAATTTACCTCTTTAGATAATATGAATATGGGAAATCATCCTATGTTTTCCCATCCAATGAATTTGTGCAAAGATGCAGATGTAATTGTTAGGCAAGATATAAACATCTAAAAACTTTTCAAGCATGATGTTTCTAAATGTGAAATTATTTTTGTTTTTTTCTCATTATTGGGAGGATATCATATTCTTTGGGAGGAAAACATGTTGTCTCTACAATAGAAATTAAGATAAAGAGAACTATTACTCAAATAGAAGATGCACCAAATACTGGGGTTGAAAGCAATCTTAGAGGGCATCTTAAGTTTTTGGTTTATAGAGACTGGGACCAAGGTGGTGTTAGAGGAGTTTCCTTGATTTACTCTTAAAAGGATAGTCTAAGTTAACCATTCAGGCACTACACCAGAGATTCCCAGGACTTAAGACAGAAACTGGAACATCTCCTGGACATCAGAAACCAACACATAGAGCTGTAGATACGGAAGATAATCATGCTTCATTGAACAGGAGCTCAGTGCAGAAAATGACTAGGGGATATGGTCTGGTCTAGAGAGGCTACTATACAAACTGAAACATGGCCCCAGAGAGAGGAGCGTTGAGTGATGTGGAAGCATAAACCATTGACTGAGGAGAATACATGCACAGGAATTGGGTTATTATCTCAGTGAAAGGAAAAAGGATAGTATTCTGGACTGCATTCACCCCTTTTGCCCCTCAGGATTGGGATTGCTATTGACCTTCTGTAGTATTTTGACAGCCAGAAGACTGCAGAGAGACTGTTCTGGGAACACACAGAGAGGGAATTATCGGTAGGTGCCACAAACGTGAGCCAGGACCCCTCCACCCAAACATTTACACAATCAGCTCCTCATCCTCCTGACTCAACAATTGCAATATTAGATCTCTGTACCTATGGATGCTGGGAAAGGCAAAACAAAACAAAAATCTAAACACATAAAAACCAGAGCTACCTGATGAGAAAATAGAAATAAATTATATACCTAAGCTAATGCCACAGATACTTAAAAAAAATAGGGAATTTTGAGCAAAATGGAGAGACAAAAAAGCCATAACATATGACAACTTGAGACCTCAATGGAATACAACATCCCAAAGAGAGAGTCATTCATAAGATTCCAAAACATGGAAAATTTTATTTCCTATCAGATAGAGAGGTCAAAAAAAATTAGTATAACAAAGAAAATCAGAGGTGGAAGAAAACAGAAAAGCTGATCAAAGATATACAAGAAAGATCAGAAAAACAAATGAATGACCAAAGAAATAAAATTAATGAGCAAAAGATGATAGTTGAAGCTTTAAATAATAAAACAACAGGCTAGCTTCTAAAACACTCTTTTGATATCAGATTTCTCGGAAGTAACTATACATGCAGAGAATGGAATGACATATTCCAAATACACAGATAAAACTGCTAATCAGGAATATTAGATACTGAAAGATTCTTTCAAATTTGAGGGAGAAATAAAGGTCTTCTCTGACAAATAGATGCTACAGAAGTTTGCAAACACCAAATCTTACCTACAAGAAATGTTTAAAGGACTTGTTCTCTTTAAATCAAAGAGAAGAAAATCCACTAAACCTTGAACAAGGAAATAGAACCATAAAACTAAAGGAAAATGGGAGCAGTAATCCTCATGTATTAATAATAATCCTTAATGTAAATGGACTGAACTCTCTAATCAAAAGATGCAGAGTGACTGGATCAGAAAACAAAACCCAACTTTCCATTATCTCTAGGAGACCCATCTGAGCTCCAAAGGTAAAGATAGGATCAATGGATTGGAAATCAATCATTCAAGCAAATGGGACCCTAAGAAAAGGCAGGCAAACCATACTTACATCAGATAAAATAGATTTTCAGCTTAAGTGTAACAAGAGACTTAGAAGGGCACTGAATAATGACTAAGGGATCAATACATCAGGAAGAAATAACATTCGTCAGTATAGATGCACCAAATGAAGGATCATCAAAATATACACTGCAAGTATTAATAAATCTAAAACTAGACATTGTTAGAAACAGTAGTAGTAGTGAGTTCAGCACCCCAGTGATGGACAGATCAACCAGACATAAAATCAATAAGGAAACAATTGCCTTAAATAAAGAATTTGACCAGTTGGGCCCATTAGACATTTATAGGGCAATACACGGCCAAAATCTGAGTACGTGTCCTTATCAAATGTACGTAGAAATTTTCCAGGATAGATCACATGTTGGGTCACAAAATGTGTCAATAAATTAATGAAGATTGAAATCATATCAAGTATTTTCTTCCAGTTTGATCAATGACATCAAACTAGACATCAGCAACAAAAAGTGGGGGAAAACTTAAGTATGTGAAGAAAGAACAATGTAATATTGAATGACTCAGGTTAATAAGGAAATGAAAGGACAAATTAAAAAATACCTGGAAACACATGAAAATGAAGACAGTTACCAGAGCCTATGGGAGGCAGAAAAAACAATACTAGGAAGAAAGTGTATAGCATTACAGGTTCACATCAAGAAGCAAGAAAGATATTAAGTTATCCTAGAAGTAGGAAAAGAACAACACAACCAAGAGCCATGTAAGAAATGAAATTGTAAATATCAGAGCAGAACTAAATGAGATATAACTCAAAAGTACAAAAGATATGAGTCCAAAAGATCAATGAAACCCAAACCTGGATCTCTGAATAAAATAAAATAGACAAAGCTCTAACTAGGCTCACAAAGAAAAAGAAGGAGAAAACTCTAATTATAGAATCATAAATGAAAGAGAAGTTATAACAAATTTCAGAAATAGAGAATCATATAAGATACATCTTCATCTTCATAAATTGGCTAATGTATATGTAAACAATTTTGTAGATGTATATAACTTTGAGACTGAACCAGGAAGAAGTAGAAAATCTGAGCAAATTCCAAGCAAGAAAGTTGAAACAGTAAAAACGTCTCCCAAAAAACGAAAACCCAGATGGTTTCACTACTGAATTCTACCAAAACTTCAAATGAACTAATGTTTGTCCTACTCAAACTCTTCCAAAAAGTTGAGCTAGAGGCAATGCTGCCAAATATATTTTATGAAGCCGTCAGTCTGATACCAAAAGCAGACAAGGACATCACACTAAAGAAAAATATACAGTAATAAACACGAACGGATGTAAAAACACTAAACATAATCGAAGCAAACTGAATTTATCAATATATTAAAAGGGTCATGTATATCATGACCAAGTTCAACTTATTCTAGAAACATAAAGATGCTACAATTTTGGCAATTGATCAGTGTAACTGATCACAGCAACAAAAGGAAAGAACAATCACATGATCATATCAATAGATGCAGAGAAAGCATTTAATAAGATTCAACATCCATTTATGATAAAAAACTAAAAAAAAAAAAATGGAGGAGGAAGGGACCTAACGTAGTAAAGGCCCTGTATGACAAACCCACAATAACTTTCTCAATAGTGAAAAGTTCAAGTTTTTCTTAAAAGTTCTGGTATAAGAGGTGTCTGTGTTCACCACTATTATTCAATATCGTATTGGAAGTCCTATCTAGAGCTATTGGTCAATAGAAAGATATAAAATATCCAAATTGGGAAGGAAAAAAAATTATCACTATATGCAGATAACAAACCTAAGTAGAAAACCTAAGGATTCGACTGAAACATTAGAAATAGTAAGTCATTGATACAAAGTGAGAGGGTAGAAAATTAATACTCAAACATTTGTTGCATTCCTATAACCAAAGAGTAAAATTAAAGAAAAAGGAATCAAGAAAACAATCCCACTTACAATTGCATCAGGAAAACTAATTACCTAGCAACTTAATAAAGGAGGTGAAGGACTTGTTCAATGAAAACTCTAAGATATGTCAAAAGAAATAGAAGACACAAAGAAATACAAAGATATTTCCTGCTTGTGGATCGGAAGAACTAACATTGTTAAAATCACCATCTTCTCCAAGTCAATATGGAGTTATTGCAATCTGTATCAATATTTCAATAGTATTCTTCAAAGAAATAGTACAAACATTACTAAAATTTGTAAGAAACCAAATAGACCCCCAAATAGACAAAATAATCTTGACAAAAAGAATGGAGGAATCATAGTTGTAGTGTTCAAACTATACTAAAAACTCATAATAGTTTAAAGTCTATGGTATTGGACTATAAATACACAGACCAATGAAATAGCATATTTCTGGGCTCTCAATTCTAACACTTACATAGACAGTTAATCTATGATAATGGACCCAAGGGTATACATTGGTGAAAAGAGTATCTTTTCAACAAATGTTGTTTGGAAAATGGGGCACCCATATACAAAAATTTGAAACCAGACCACTATCTCGCACCATACATAAAAATTCATTCAAAATGGATCAAAGATTTGGATGTAAGTATTGAAAACATAAAATACATAGAAGAAAACAGGCACAACACTCCACATGACATTGGTTTCAGGGATGTATTTGGGGACTGACCATTGACAGCAAGGGAAACAAAAGCAAAAATAAATGGGACTACATCAAAATAAAAAGCTTCAGCACAGTGTAAGAAACTATCATTAAAATGAAAAGCTACCCTACTGATTGGGTGAAAATATTTGTGCATTGTATGTCTGACAAGGGGCTAATATACAAGATCTACAAAGAACTCATAAAACGTAAGAAAAGGAAAACAAAGCACATAATCAAAAAAATGGAAAGAAGAGTCAAATAGACACTTCTCTAAAGATACACAGATGGTCAGCATTGGAAGAAATACTCATCACTTATCAAGGAAATGCAAATCAAAACCACAATGAGATACCATGTCAACTGTGAGAATGGCCCATATTTAAAAGACCAGAAATACAAGTGTTGGTGAAGATGTGGAGAAAAAGGAACTCTCTTATGATGTTAAGACTGTTCTGTCCCTGCGGAAAACAGTATGGATATATCTCAATATATTATAGAGCTACCACATGATGCAGCAATTCTACTCTTATTTGCCCAAAGAATGTAAAAACACTAATTTGAACAGTTATATGCATTCCTTGTTCATTGCAGCACTACTTATATTTGACAATTTATGGAAACAACATGTGCTCAAAGAAAGGAGCAGATTAGGAACATGTGGTTTACATGTATACAAAGGAATACTACTCAGTAATAAAAAAGAGAAATCTTGCTATTTGTGATAACATGGGTGGAACTGGAGGGGATTATGTTAAGCAATATAAATTAGAAGGTAAAAGATAAATACCAGATGATGTTGCTCATGTGTGGAATATAGAGAAACACACACACACATACATACTATTATTTCTGGAGGATCCTGACTTTTACACATCTTGCTGCTCTGTAAGATGGATGCATTGCCTACCTTACATTGGTCTGATGCCATGAGATCAGATTGCACAGTGAGCTGTGAGCAGTAGTGACCAATGTAATTTTAGTTCAAGTCACTGAGGAACAGGATGTTTTCTCCTTTCTTTTCTTAAACTGGGAGGAAGTTGGAAATTACATGCCCAAATAATATACGTTTTCTGTACAAGAAGGCAGCACAACTAGTATTGCACTGTGATGTGAGCACAATGAAATTGTGTTATGCAACTGAGGTTTTTTTCTTTTCAGATTTTTTTTTAGCAAACTTTTTTTTATTACATCATTGCTCATTTTTGTACTATATTTATTTCTCCCATAAATCTCAGGTGAAGTTCCCATAAATCCACCACCCCATCACCTATGTCCCTTGTGCTCTTCCCTCCCCTGTTTGACCCCTCTCACTCCCTCTCCTCTGCTGTATGCCTCAGATCTATAGTTTCAAGTTTGGTCTTTTTTTGTCCAGTTTCCCTATATATCTCCTATAAGTAAAATCATATGCTTTTTCTTTTTCCCTATGACTTACTTCACTGGGCATAATCCCTTCCAGCTTCATCCATACGGCTGCAAATAAAGTTTTTCTTTTTTGATGGCTGAGTAGTATTCCATTGTGCATATATACCACATCTTCTTGATCCATTCCTCTGTTTTTGGGCATTTAGGTTGTTTGCATATCTTACCTGTTGTAAATAGTGCTGCAATAAACACAGGAGTGTAGATTTCCTTTTGAATTAATATTTTTGTGTGCTTTGGTTAGATTCCTAGTAGTGGAATTAGTGGGTCATATCATAAATCCACTTTTAGTAATTTGAGGAAACTTCACATAGTTTTCTATAGCATTTGGACCAGTTTGCATTCCTACCCTCAGTTTAAGAGAGTTCCTTTTTCTCCACATCCTCATCAGCATATGAGGCAACTGAGGTTTTAAGTTTTGTTTTTCACCAGTTTATTCTACTTTGAATAATATACTATCCAAATAGAAAAAGAAAATCATGTCATGAGCACATAAATCAGGGTCTTTTGGTTGTAAGTGAATGATAACCCATTTCAACCAATTTTTAAAAGGAAAGGAAACTGTGGTCTAAATTTGAATGATCCACGAGCAGATCTTCAGATTTACTAAAACATAGCTAAGTTCAAAGAATAAAAAACAGTCATTAGGTTTTGGGTCTCATTCTAACTTAGTTTTACTCTTTTCTTGTACTATTCTGGTCTAGGGGATGATTCTGGTTCAATTGATTGGTTATATCCCTACCTCCTAACCATTACCATGGTTGGATCATGAGCTAAACTCATTGACTAAGTTGATCCAAATGCCTATTCTTAGAGTTGGAGGAGGTTGGAAGACTGATTAGATTAGCCCTAATTATCAACAGGACAGAAAATAGATCTTTCATGTATGTAATAGATTCTTCAAATGAAAGTTGGGTTACTTCAGATGAAAGAAGGGGAGAGTCAGGCAGAAAAAAACAAACAAAAAATAAATTTCCATTGTGGAATGTATATTTTATATATTTTATGTATAGTTTATATATACATATATATGTATGTATATTTGATATTTTATAGTGGGAGCAAGAATACTAGATTGTATATGTAGAAACACAAACATTTTCATTAAATCTTTTTCTAAAACTGAAGTGTTTTGGAACTGAAGTGTTTTGATGACTGAGTGGTGTGCTGGCTATGCAACTGACAATTGGGAGAGTAGCTGTTATAATAATTCATTTTAATCAAAATGAGAGATAATTTGTCACATCAAAACCATGTGTATCAACGATATGCCTATCAATGTACAATGTACAGAAGATATTACATCTGATTGAAAGCAATAGAAGTGATATCACTTCTCAAGAAACAAAGGCAGAGTATTCCTTATTAAAATCACACACAATTATTTATTATTTAGATAATAACACTTTTAGAACTTGTTCATAGAGCAATTAACAAGCTGATTTTTCAACCACATCCTAATCTGTTATATATGGTATGAATAAAACTAGAGAAATAGTAAAAAAGTTATTTAAATGGAAAAATCCTTGATCCTCAGTTATTTTATAGTATTTATATGTAGTAAGTTGCTATATGAGTTATGGTAATTATTAATTTTTAGACATTATGAAGCATATATATAGGGATGTGTGTATATTTGTGTATATCTGTGTATCCATCCATTATTAATCTAGTTTGGTGATTTCTATTTCCTAAACAATAAAAATAAGTAAAAACCATGAGCACAATTAGAAATCTTTTATGTATGTAATAGCAGGCTGACTATTTGCTAAAGATTTAAAAATTTTATAAGAAATGATTCATTTAAGAGGTTTAGAGAATAATTAAATTAGCAATTGGGGTTGGCTGGGGACCATGAAGGAGAGAAATATTCAAATAACCATTTCCCCATTCCTTTAAATTTTTTATAGCAAAAATATTGACAACAAATATAGAAAGCAAGAGTTTAGTAAAAGCCTGAGAGAACTGTGAAATTTGGTACATGTTAATTTCCTGCCAAGTTTTAGATTATGTTCCCCAATTTTAATGGGCATGACAAAAACTGGAATTGGTAGGATGACAGCTTCATAAATACTAGGAATTCAGCAGAAATTCATTAAATCTTGTAATGGATAACAAAATACAGACTTATAAACATAAAAATATAAATAAAACTTTGAAAAATACTTACTTTTCAAACAAACTACAAGTCAGGAGTATGAAAAACCTGTACCAATAGAGAATTCTATTATTGAATTTCTTTGAGAAACTTGCTGTGAAGTTTTGATCTGTTGTGGCAGATTATTTTCAAAAATTTTGAATCAAACTCACTGCACCTCTATTCAAAGTATGTTGTTCTTTTTGGTTAATGTCTCTTTTGCTGTACAGAAGCTTTTTATTTTGATGTAATCCCATCTGTTTATCTTGTCCTTCACTTCCTTTGCTTTGGGGGATGTGTCTTTCAAGATTTTGCTGAGATGTATATCGTGTAGAGTTTTGCCTATATTTTCTTCTATAAATTTTATGGTTTCAAGTCTTACATCCAGGTCTTTTATCCATTTTGAGTTGGCTTTTGTGCAGGGTGTGAGGTAGTAGTCTAGCTTCATTTTTTTTGTATGTGGCTGTCCAGTTTTCCCAGCACCATTTATTGAATAGACTGTCCTTGTTCCACTGCATTTTCTTTGCTCCTTTGTCAGAGATTAGTTGTTCATAGATATGCGGTTTTAATTCTGGTTATTCTGTTTGGTTCCATTGGTCTTTGTGTCTGTTTTTGTTCCAGTATCATGCTGTTTTAATTATTATGGCTTTGTAGTATAGTTTAAAATCAGGGAGTGAAATTCCTCCATTTTCTTTCTTTTTAGTTAGCAGCACTGTTCACAATAGCAAAGGTATGGAAGCAACCCAGATGTCCAAAAATAGATGATTGGATCAAGAAGATGTAGTACATATACACAATGGAATACTATTCAGCATTCAAAGAAGATAAACACATGCAATTTTCAGCGACATGGATGGAATTAGAGGGGCTCATACTCAGTGAAATAAGCCAGAAAGAAAGAGAAAAGTATTGAATGGTTTCACTTATAACAGGACTATAAGGAAACCAAATAGGAGAGAGACACTCAGAGGGTGGGGGAGGGGAGGATAAAGGCAAAAAATGGAGTAGAAAAGAACACAAGGGATCACGGAGATGGATCACGAGTGAATTGGTGGTGGGTTACCCAAGGGGAATACAAAATGTAAAAGACATAAATAACAATAAAAATAAATACATGAAACCCCCCCCCCAAAACAAAAAAAACCCCACAAAGTATGTTGTTCTTCCTACCATGTCGTTGGCCATTGCATGCATTCTCTAAATTCAAGGAATTTGTTCAGGAGCTTTTCTTAACAAAGTGAGAAAAATTCAGATCTACCTGATTCCAAATCTCATCTACAATTTTTCAATCTGCTGCGATGATTTGCTCATCATACATCAGGATGTGTTGTGTGATATTGCTTATGATAATTCTCTATCCTCTCCTTCCTAACATGGGGCACTTTTCAGCTTCTTGATCTTCAGTTCCCTACATAGTTCCAAATACTACTGGCTCTTTTAGTTTCTTTAGAATCAGATGTACTATGTTAGTTTCAATTCTTATACTAGCTATGTGATTGTGGCTAGTATAAATGGGTTAAAACTATCTTAATTTTTATTCCTCTCATTTGTCCCTGAAATCTTGAGTCATTCTCTCAGCTTTGTGGATTTCTAGTGATACCAATGAATCTGTACTTAATTTAAATTATCTTGTACGTTATCTGTAAATTTAGAAATTTGTGTGTTAGGTATGATACTGTTCTGTAATTTTGGGGAAAAATATGCAAAATTTTTTCCAACTTGAATGTAGATTTATACCCCCTTCTTTTAGTCTAATCTTTTTCTGGGTTGGGGAGGCTGGTGGTAGAGTAAAACTTCTCTTTAAATTTATAAAAACATGCAAGTATGTGAAAAATGGGAGAAAATCCTTGGGTCCTTCGTTTATTGTGTTGTCATTAATATTTCTTCTATCAAGTGATGCTGCTAGTAGGATTGCTTTTCTACCATTATCCAGGATTGCTGAAGCAGAGGATGCAGATGCTTTGGTTTCTGTGATGTCGTCAAGCTTTGTCACAGATGCTCTGATTTACAAAGAAGGGTCTCAGGACTTTGAGACTTGGATTTCACAGAGTTCCAAATCTGTGAATTTCCCCTAATACCCATGTATTTTCCCTAATACCTGGTACAGGGAGAAAGCATTTGTGAATGTGTACCAGTCTGAAAATCTTTTGTATCTTCTATAGTCTTTGAGAAGTTGTTCTTCTTTCTCCATGATGAGTCATTTTTTTGAATTTAATGACAACCTCTGTCCCCTTCCCCAATTGGGATGACCCAATCTAGTGCTAGCTGAAGGTACTTTGTGTCTCAAAAAAAAGCCTAAAACAAAAAACAAAATTGTTTCCTTTATGCCAGACAACCTGTTTCTCCTCTGAAACACAAAGTTAGTAATAAACCCTTGAAGTAAAAGAAGTTAGAATAGAATCCTGATTACTTTTGAGGGTCAAGAGAATAATAATGAGATTAAAGTTGAATTTCTTCTATGAGTCCCATATAGGAGCAGGAATAAGACAGAAATTAACTCAATAAATTATCCTGCAACAGGTCCTCCCTTGTGGTACAATGGGTTAAATCTAAGCACTATGAAGCTATCAGCAGCCACTGCAACATCTGTTAGATTTCGGGCCAGGGACCTGAAACCCACATGGTGCAGCAGACTTCTCCTGTCTCGCCCGCTGTATATATTTCAGCCAGTTTGCCTGTTCTCCTCCCCACTCTGTCTCTGGTGAAACCTTTCACCTGCCCTCCTCTCCCCACAACATCTCTGGCCTAAACCCCAGCTCTTGTATGCATAAATACATGTATCTTTTAAAAAATTATCCTGCAATGATTTTCTTCCTGTATATTTTAAAAGGGTGCCAACTCAAACATTTGGAGCAGGGATGATGAATATATGACTTTAGCAGCTGCTGCTTTCTCCCCCACCTAGGCCGGATATGGCTAAGTAATCATTTCTATCAATGGTCCACACTTGCTTGTTAATTTGCAACATAATGGGTAAGAGCCAGTACTAGTTCATTTGAATCAGAAACTGAGATGAGAATATTCTTACCATCTGTTCCCAAAAGATTGTATGACGTGGAAAACCCTGAAAATTTGTGATGTTGCCATGGTGGAGTGGAAAGATGAAGGGTGGCAGGGAAGGAGAGAATAGATGATTGATGGAGTTCAGAGAAGTTGTATGGAGCATGCCCTTCATGCATCTATACCTTCAATCTAGGTTGTGCTCTTCAGCCATTGTTCTGAGCATCTTTATGCTGTGAGTCCATTGGGAATAGCCAGGTTTGGCGAGACAGATATAAATAAACTGATGTATTGATCTATTAAATTTCTTTGTTAAAAATAAACTTCTAGGAAAGAAATCTGGAAAATACATGCCCCATCAATTCTTTTAGCAGTAACAAATTTTGTCACTGCTATGAAATCAAATTAATGTTGAAAGTCAATAAAACAATTTGAAGAAAATAAATAACAATTATATATTCCTAATGTATAATGCCTTCAAGATAAGATAGTATCATGGACCATCTCTTAAACAGGAATGTTTGTGATGAATGGACCAGTTAGCCAATGTTGTAGATGGTGAAATGTATTGTTTTACAGAGAAACAGAATAATTATATATATAAAATCTATATTTATTATAGTATATATTTGTATATGTACTTATATACTTATTATCTATAGTATATTTTATACATAATGTATATTTATACACTTATACAACACATACTTTATACATATAAATATAATATATACATATATATAAAAGGTTTATTATAAGAAATTGACTTATGGAATCATGGCAGCTGGCAAGTCCTGCGATCTGCAGGGTGAATGGTAAGTGAGCAACCTGAGGCCCAGGAGAGCTAACAGTGTAGTTCTAATTTGAAGCTGGAAGGTTTTAGACCCAAGAATAGCTGATACTTCACCTTGAGTCTAAAGGACAGAAAAAGTTGAGTCCTAGCTCAAAAACAGCCAGATGGGAGCAATTCTCTTTCTGAGGAGGGTCATCCTTTTTCTTCTCAAACCTTCAACAAATTGGATGAGCCTGGTCCACCCACATTAGGGAGGGTCATCTGCTTTACTCACATCACCATTAGTTAATGTTCAAGTTAATCTTATGCAAAAATACTTTCATAGAAATAGCCAGATTAATATTTGTTGAAATATCTGGGCACCACCTGTGATCCAGTCAATTTGACACATTAGAATAAGCCGTCACACTTGGGAAAATTTACTCCTGAAAGGGTTGAAGTGGAAGATAAAAAATTTTTTACTCTTTGTGTTCAGTCTTTAAAATATCATGCAGACTGCAGTATATTTTGTTATATATCCTTTTTCTGAAAAGATTTTATTAGAATATCCAGATTCACTGGCATTACAATTATAAATGTTATTTCTTAGGGTTACTTATCAGGTACTAATTTAATAGTGTCTTTAATTCTAGTTCAGGAGATGACATTATCTAAACTTGTCCTGTAATTCCAGGAGGACAGCCAATTTAAAGCCTAAGCACACCATTGCATTAATTAAATATTTGCATTATCTACTTGAAGATCTCACATACATCTAATTTATGATATTTAATGTGTATGAGAAACCCACGCACAGGCACACTTATCCACACATTTAAAACATGAAGTGAAATTTAAAGTTGTCCTATAGAGTTTTTATTTATCTGTACTATTCCTTTATCCCCTCTTCCATAATTTGTTTGAATGCCATTTGAAAACTAACTTCAGATACTTGTAAGCATTCCTAAGATTTCTGGCTTTCCCCTCTTCATTTTCTAATGTAAAAGACAAGCAGCTGAGAGAACACAGAGCCAAATCTGGTTGGCCCTGCTACAAATTTCAACTACTTATATTTCATTCCATAGCAACCAAACTTACTTTTAAGACAGTACTAAGACCCTTAGAACAATATAAATTTTATCATTGCAGCAAACCCATATAAACTCTGAAATAAAAGTAATTATACAAGCAAAATTAAATCAGTTTATTGGGCATGTGAATTTATAAAATAACTAAGTCACAGGATAATCCTCGCATTTTCCAATTCATTTCTGGAAAATGCATTATAAACACATTGCATTTTCCCACAGGATCCTAAAATTGCAATTGCATTCCTGCTCAGCTACTCACAACCAAATTAAGTCATGGTTGTGACCAACATATTATAAAAGCAAAGATAAAATGACCAACCTACAATCAATTTAATAATACAACTATTTTAGAAGTGCTATAGAATTAGAGAACAGTTTTCTTTGTTTATGGAGATTCTACTAAAAACTTTGTTCCTAACTTAAAAATGTCAGCCAGTAATTTAAAATGTTAAAATAAAACACTGTAGGGGGTCGAAGAAAACAGCCAGGGCCTGATGAGCATCAGTTCCATTGGGTGTCAGTTCCTAATCTTGCGTCCATACTGACCTTTGCTTGAGAAACAAATCTTACTGAGAACTTGCTGATGTTACATAGGAAGTCTAAGAGTTGCAACTAAAACCCAGTCCCTTTGAGCCCAGTGGATTTAATGTTCCTTCTAGTAAGTGAAGGATCATTTGGAGATAGACTTTCAAAATTGGATAAGATTATGGGAAGAGAGAGGGCATTCCAGGCTGAAGGAACCCCAAAAGCAGTGCCTCAAGTATCCTGTAAGCAGCAAAACTGAGGGGCTACCTAAAAAGTTGGTCCAGCAAGACCAACCAACTTCACAGGCGTCAATCATGGGTGGTGCTGATCATCCAGAATGCAGATTATGGGCTGTGAATTACTACCTCTGCTCAGGATTCCTGCCATAAAGGCCACTTGACCTTTTAAACTCAGAAATAAAAATTTAAACCACTAATTCAAACTACTTGTTTCACAGCTGCTATATTTTACTTACCACAAGGAATATAAGTGTTAAGACTTGTTTTCTGACACCTAGAAATGAAAAAAAGAGTTTTCAGCTAGCAGTAGCACATATTGGACACAGCTGAAAGGAAGATACTAATTACAACAACCACAAAAATAGTTCAACAATAATGGTGATTGTATTCTTAGAATTGAGCTGGGTGTTCTGGACTGATTGGAGTGAGCCAAGTAGCTTAAGAACTATCCAGGGAAGTTCAACCAATGTTCTGGATCAATTTCCTTGCAGCTAGCTGACATATTTCAAATTATGCTGTTAAACTTACTGTATGCTCAGTATTATGCCTGTCCTTTTAAAATGTACACATTACAGGTTTTAAATACTTAGAGGCATAATTAAGTACTTCAGTCACGATGAGTAGAATTCCTTCTCTATCTTCACCCTCTCCACACACTTTGAAGTGTGATGGGCAACTTGCATGGGAAAAATTCAAGGAGGTTCTTTTCAGGGAGAGACAGGAAAAGACCTTAAGTCATAATTGAAGAGCTGGCAACATAGCACTTTAGCATTAAAGAAAAGGATGTCTACTTCCTTTCCCTTTCCTCCCAAGCCTGGAGATCTATTAGATCAACCTTTTATGCGAACTATAACAGATAAAGATGATGAAAAATGAAGTCTGAGTGACAGCTGGATTTGAATGAGCAAAGATATACAATGTTCTGGAGAAAAGAGAGATTAATGTCTGGTACTTTGTCCTGGTTGACAACTAAAATTATTCAGATTTCTTAATATATACCCTAACCACCCTCTATTTTTAACAAAAGGAGTTTTTCTTTATTTTTAACAGAATCTTCTACTCTAATATACCATACCTCATAATTATTGAAGTTGGGCTACTGTCTACTCATGTGTTGGTTTTAGATAAACATAGGCATATGGTAATTATCTATTTTTAGAAAAATGACTAATAGTCCCATTTATTATGATACTTGAGAAATGTCTAGTTTCTCTGAAGCAAATCTTAGATTTGCATATGTGTTAACTACATGTGATATCCTATTGTACATAATACTGAAATGACCTTATTAACTATTAGTATAACATAGTGATGTGAGTCCTGGTGCTTCCATTTGTTAGTTGTGTCACTTAACCTCCCTGTGCCTCAGTTTCTTCAGTTGGAAATGAAGAGGATAGTGATGATAAGTCCTTTTAAAAATGTGCTATAGGAATCAAATGAATTAACATTATAAAACATCTCAACAGTGCTAGGCTAGGTGCCAAGTAAGTGACATGCATGTTTGTTAAACATTTTTCCCTTCTAAAGGTATATACAGTACCTATATAATTCTAGATTTCTGTTCAACTAATATAGACTCATTTGTCTTTTGCTCCTTGTTTTCATTTCTCTTCTCCCTGTTTTTTATTTTAGTGTTAAGAAGGAGAACAAAATAAGAAATTACTGGGAAGACTGGTCTATGTGTGCCTCTTCTTCAAACCTGAAATTACAGATTGTAAGAGTTAATGTGCTTGTAAGCAAGTAACTTAAAATGAATTTAGTCCCACTGGTTTGAAATTAAGCAATTGGTTCATAAAGTCAGGATGAGTTTCATTCAGGGCTGCCTTAAGTCAGTGATGACATGTACTTTTCTTTGCAGTTTCTTTGGCTTTGTTCCTTTTACCGCAGTGGGATTTCCTTAAGGTGATTTGCCTCATGGTGGCAAAATACCTCTTAGAGGTTGTAGGCTCCATAGTTTATTTCACTTTTGCTTCCTAACTGACTGGTGCATATTAGGTTGCAAACTAATTACTGAACCAATTTTTTACAGTAGGGACTATTATGAGCTAGTTGGATTAACTGAATCAATCTCTCTAGTTGGGGAATAGGGTTACTCTTAGATATAGGAGCCACAACTCTGGTGCTAGTGTCCATCTACTTCCTTTGAAAACACTGGTGACAGTGAGAGGAGTTGGATTGTGTTAGAAAAGAGGAAGGAGGAGGGGTACCATGTAACATCTATTGATTTCTACTATACATAGGCTATGTTCTCTCTAGGAGATCAGAAATGCTTCGGTGTCTGTAATAGTTGTCTGAATGCAGAAACAGTTGTGGCAAGTGCACGTTCAAGTTCCATAGACTAGTCTTTTAAATTATATAAATCATTTTTAGGGTTTGTTTGGTTATTAAGACTAGGCATCAAGACAACATAATCAACCATTTCTGTCCATGTTGCAGACTCTGGCATCAGGACTATCTATACAAACCTGTGTTTTCTGGGTTTACTTTTTCAAAACATTTAATCATAGTATTAATTTTTTTCCTTTTATTTTGAAATTATTTTAAACTTGTAGAAAATTTGCTATAATAGTTCAGTTAATGTTATTTTCTTGAAGTCATATGATGATCATTAACTGATCCGAGGCTCGTTACATTCCAATAATCAATGTGTAATTCCAAAAGCAAGGACATGGTCTCACCTAAACATAGTATTGAAATCAGGACATCAGCAGACATTGCTACATTACTTCTAGCTAGTCTCTGACTCCATTGGTGTTGTACCACTTGTCCCCATAATATACTTTATAGCAACAAGAACCAGGCAAAGATCACATGTTGCATTTAGTTGTCATTTCTTTTTTTTAATCTCCTTCATTGTTGAATCTCAGTTGCCCTTGACTTTCATGACCTTTATAAATCACTTGTTTGGTGGGATATCCCCGAATTTGTATGTGTCTGTCCTTTCCTCAGGTTGTCTGTGTGTGGCGGGAATGTCACAGAAACACATGTGTGTCTTCTTAATACATCTGATAAGATGGTTTATGATTTAAGTTTATTCCACTATTGTGATGTTCTCTTTGAATCCTTGATTGAGGTGGCATCTGTCAGGTTTCCCCTGTAAATTTACTGGATTCACTTTATAAGTAATTATCAAATATTACAAATATATTAGTAAATATCAAATAATTATCAAATATTATCAAATATTTTTGTGCAGTGATAGATTGAACTTCAGAGCTAACTTAATGCAATTATTTTATTCTTTTGCAATTTGTTTGATTCTTTTAATATGTAAATATATAAATCAAACTGTCATCCATTAGTTTTAGTATTTGTCATGTATTTTGGCAAAATAATTATGATAATGCTTGCTAAATGTTATTTTTAAAATTTAAGCATGCCATTTATATTTGTTATTTGCATCCTAATATAAGATTTTCCTCTCCCTATTTAATTTCTTAAATAAATTTATATTACTTAATTTGTGTATATTGTATGGACTCATAATTTCCTGTTTATAAAATGGACTGTAATTTATTGTTATTTATTTTGATGTTCACATTGCTGATATCTGCTCTTTCTGGGTTTCCAAATGAGATGCTGTGATCTTTGTGTTCTCATTGTGCTTCATGCGTCTGTACCAATCTGAGGGGTGGTGGAGGGGGAGCACAGTCTAAAGCACTGTTTCTTTTCTCCTTACCTGAGACTAGTATTTTGGAGCACCCCAACTTCTCTGCACATATTTCCCCTCAGTCAAGGGTGTGTTCCTTCACACCATTTTCCTTCTCACCTCCCTCACCATCTGTGTCCTTGTCCTGGGGCCTTCAGGCCTTTCTCTCCACCCACTTTCTGTTCAATGTAACATGATTCTCACCTGAGTGTCCTCTGCATAGTCTGTGTAGGTCTTGATGTCCAACAGGTTTTACAATTTTGCTCTAAGTCACAGAATCTCTGGTTGTAGTGTCCCTGTGGTTAATTGTTAGATGGTTTCTCTTAGGAGTGATACAAGGAACTTCCTCTTTCTGCAAATGTCTATTTGTTGGTTTATGATACCTGAGTATCGTGTTGGAAGCTTTCTTTCTGGACCATCAAGTTATTGTCTCTCTTGACTTAGTAATTCATTCCGGGGGTGTAAATCCTTTATCAGCTCTCTTGTCTATGGGCATGAAAAAACATTTCTTTATTTCACTTCAGCAATGTATCTATACCTCTTTAATTGAAAAAATTAATAAAAACTTGCCTTTTGATATTGTGGATATGCAATTGCTATTTTATAAGCTGTGACTTGATATACTGTGGCCTATTGATGCTATAGTTTATATAATAAAAATAATGCTTTCTTTTGGTAGCATGTAGAATCATTATATTGAAATAGTGGGATACAGATGATGCATTGAGAAAGCAACTTAATTTTCATCTCCCATTATTTTAAAAAACGTTTTCTCTGGGATCAACTCTCCTTTTATCCTATAAAAACTTTTACCACTTTTCAGATTTAGATACTTTGGTCCTTCAGACAATCTCAAGTCATTCAAATATTTATTTTTATAAAATAAAAGATTCAAATTCATTGACTTTAAAACTTGTCCCCTTCTTTAAATTAGGCTACCTGCTGTGTAAGGAGCTGACTCCTTTATACATCCAGAGAGTGCTTTTTGCCCTCCCCACTTTGGAAGCTACCTCTTTTTCCTTCTCTAGGATTGAAAGTGGTATGGAACTGCAGACCTCTTGTCTTTGGCCCTGATGTGTGTTGGTTTCCTATGGCCGTGGAAGAAGTGTAAAGTCTTTTACTGGAAAAAGTGATTTTTGAAGAAGAACACACCTCTCTTCCATATGTTACACCTACATTCCTCTGATGTGGATGTCTGGGAAGAAAGCAAATTCCCCTCCCTACCCTTTTGGGTTCTTGAGCTGCTGGAGCAATCATGTTAACATTAGACAGATAATAGGAGAAAAGAACAAATTTAATTGCATGTGTATGAAGATTCTGCATGGATGTAGATTCTAAGTAAATGGGATAACAGGAGAGGATTTATATCCTGAGCTAAGGAGTGGATTAAGGGTCCGAGATTTCACAAAGAGAGAAGGGGGACACATGATAGGAGAGGATGACTTTTATGATGAAGACCAGGAACTCTGTGATCACGTTTGTCCTGTCATTTAGATAGGTTTCCCACACAGTAAGGTTATTTGTGATAAAAAATCTTAAAAATTCTTAGTAATACATTCAGTTTTCATACGTCTATTTAGAAAGAAATGATAAAATTTCTTATAAGCCTGCAGGATCTGCATTGACCTCAGTTTGAAATAATCTACATGCCAAATTGACACATGTTAGGAAGGTCTGCTCTGGACTTCTTGGGAAGCCAACCTGAATATGTTAGGGAGGTTTATCCTTACAGGTTAGTACATTTTCTGGCCGATTCTTACTCGTTATCCCTTGAGATCTTAAGAATCTATCAATAGAAGTTTTACTTCCTATTGGATTATCTCATGTGGGATGTTTATCTTGTTAGGAAGGACAACATCCAGGCTAATGTGTCTTATCTTAGCAACATATAGAATTCAATAGCATGATCTCTCTTGACTGCCTCAGAGAGACAGGTTAGCCATGGTTAGTCACCAGTCAAATTTGTCAAGTGAGAGTCAGATGTCAGGCGGTTGTGATCCCTAAGCTCCAGAGGCACCATAACCAATGTTTTGTCTAGGCAGTCAATGTCCCTTTCCATGGGCTGTGGGGTGAAGTTAGTATATGTAAAGTTTACCCTTGAAGAACAGGAGTTGTTTCACTTAGATACAGATTTTTTCAATAAATACATTAGGGATTTGCGACAATTTGTAAAAAACTCATAGACAAGCTTTTGCCTAGAAATAAAAAAATTAGAAAAATTTGGCTATGTAGAGAATGCCTAGATTATGTGTAGGTAAGTCTGTTTTATCTGTTGCTACCACAAAATATACACAAAGTGATTATAAGAATTCTAAATTATCAAAATTTACACAAATGCTTAAAGACCATACATGGTGCCACTTGCTATTGAGAAATGTAAACAAACAGCACGTTGCTAGTAGTTAAGTTTTTGGGGAGTCAGAAGTTATATGGGATTTTTGACTATGCAGGGTTCTGTGTTCCTGAGGCCTGCCTTGATAAGAGTCAGCTCTAATAGGTCACAGCAACCTCCCTCTTCTTTATCTTTTCTAAGCTTTACATTCTCTTTGCTCTTGAATTTTGTTTTCTGTTTTGACTGGAGGTACAGATTAGCTAAGGGGTTTGTGCGACCCCCAGGTCAGTTTGGGGTGGAGGAGCAATGTAGTTTCTCAGGTGACTTTTTAGAAAACCCTCTTTAGGTTGCCTTGAACCTCTCTTTGGAAAGCACGATGGTATCATCCATTTTCTAAATCTGAGATAGAGTTCTATTTAATCTTGTGTCATAAATAATATATCCCTAAATAGTGAAGAATCATATTTTCCACATTCAGGGACAAGTTACTTGATAGCTGAAGTATGATGCTGGAAAATCTAAATTGTAATAGATTTTTTTTCTGCTAATTTTACTGCTATTACGTTTTTGTTGTTCCAGCTCCTTCGTAATATTCCTACTTGTCTCATGGTGAGATTGTGAAAATTATATTAGTGTAAAGTGTCTGAAACTAGTGCAGGGGAATCTAGTAATTATCTGACATATATCCCATCATTTTTTCTGCCAGGAAGCTGTTACATAAGTGCTATTATTTATACCTTGTTAGTGGAGAATTTGAGGCTAAAATGAAAACTATTTTGGAATAAATGTGTACTAAATTTGGAATTTGATTCCTAGAGCATTTATTTTCCAAAGTAGCTACAAAAGATATGTAGAAGAGGAAAAATAATAGCTTCATTCTACTTGAGTAAATGTTTTTGGTATCAACTAGTATGCCCAAGTTTCAAGGTTTTGCAAAGTAGATTTTGGTCAAATTTTGGCAGTTAGCCATTATTGGGTCTGTATTTTCATTAATCAAAAGTTTGCAAATAATGACAGCTGGTTTATAAATATTAGGAAAATCATAAAATACATACTTGTTATCAATATTTTGTTAATGGATCACAAAGAAGCTGTGAAGAAATATTGGCGTCTAAACAATTATTTGAGTAAAAGGAGCAAGTTATAAATATTACAGACATGCAATTACCAACATGCATTTGACTCCAAGGTCAAGATAATAACATTAAAAATCATGCTAGTTTAGTATGCTGTGAGACTTGTATACTATCTTTAGAATTTGTAATTTTGTACTAGACATTTATGTGTTGATACTGTTTAAGCCAGTCATTTTACCTGTAGAAATTTATTATTCAAATATAGATAAATGTGATGCATGCATATGAATTACTGCATTTTTTTTTTTTTAGCATAAGAAACAAATACCTAAGTTCATTGGTGGAGATGCACACATATAACTCAGAATAAATCTACATACATAATGCATTATTCTGCAACCACTAATAATTGATGTATAATTTTATTTACACTTAACTACCCAATAGATTATTGGGAGAAATGCAGTATATAAACTGATATAGATAATATTCAATTATTGGAAAAAGGGTATAAATATTTTTATATGTGCTTAGATATATCTGGAAGAATAGTCACTTAAATTTTTGAGGTGATTGCTTCTGAATAATGGTACTCATATGTATATATTTCTTTAGTTAGAACTGGATAATACACTTGGAACTGGGGATATAATGGAGTAAAAACCAAAATTGTTGCCTCACAGAGCTTATGTTCTAGTTAGTAAAAAATAAATAAATAAAATTATTACAGATTGTGAGAGACTATATTATATAGGCAATAGCTGTACCTCATAAATTTTGAAATGTTATATTTTCATTTTAATTATTTCCAAACATTTTATTTCCCTTTTGATGTGTTTTTTTTTTTTGACCCATGGGTTATTTGGAACTCTGCTATTGCGTTTCCAAATAATTGGGGATTTTCCAGATTTGTTTCTGTTATTGAATTCTAATTGAATTCCATTGTGGTCATTATTTTCCCAGTGTTCATTCACCCCAGTAAATAACTGTATACCTTTTTAGGGGGAGGATTGAAAGAATCACCACAGAAAATAATGCAGGCCTTCTTCCTGGGGATGTGGCTTGTCTTCTCAGTCAATGGGTTTCTATTCTGGATCTGAAAATCAGTTCAGTTGTGGAGAATGAAGAAAGGATTGTAATTTTTATTAGGACACTCACTTTTATTGTAGAGTCCTGCTCCTGCATTATTGCTTTTTTGTCCACCCCTAAATTATAAGTGGCTATCTGACTTTGGTTGATTACCTGTAAATTTTGCTTTTTGGACACTGTTTTCTACTCTCATGACAACTTACAGGTTTAGCAGCCTTGGCTGTCCCCCTGATATTGCTGGTCCTCATAGTAATTGTGGCTTCCTGGCTCTCGCTGTTGCATCTCATGCCACCTGACCTCAGTTATTCAGGATCCCATCTTCTGAGTTATTAGCCATCTCAGTTCTATGAATATCTCTCCTACTGCCATACCTGGTCTGCCAAGAAGAGCTGCCACTGAACTTTGTGGTTCTGTGATCCTCTCACTTGCATATTCCTTGATGCCATGATGGGTGCTGTGCATTGTGAGCTCTCCCATGGAGCATAATACTCTGGGAGATTTTCTAGCCTGCTGTACTATATTGCTTCCCCCAGTCATCACTTTTCCCAGGTCTCTAAGAGCCATCGTTCTGTGAATTGGCCATTTCCTGGGGACATTGACAAGGTGCTAAATTCAATGTAATAAGAAAATGATCCCAGATCAATAAATTCTCACTTTTCAAGCTTGTATTCTTTCCCTGCTTAATTAAGTACCTCAATCTATTCTTGGGTATTTTCCCTTAGCTCCTACTGTAAAATGTTGACTAATGATTGCAGCTAATAAGGTATAATACATCATTCCTCTCGTATTGGATCCATATGTTCTGTGTAAGATTTGTTGGACTTTACCCCTTAGTTAGACTAAATAGTGCCTGAGAGGAGCATGTAATGTTTTTTGAGGGAGAGGCCTTGCAGCATCTTCTATGAAAGCAGAACTGATAATTGTCATTGGAGAAGTGTGAACTATTGGTGTCATTCCATAGCTTTCACCCATTAAAATCACCCCTTCTATGTTTAAGGGACCCAGTTTCTCTACCAGGGACCTGATTTTTACCTAACACACCTGCCTTGGCTGAGCATTCAAACATCTCTGACTCTGTGACTAACGATCAGGTCTTTAGCTTACTACTTAACTGTGTCTTCTATCTAATATAAGGACATATTGTAGAGTACTAGGGAGGACAGTGCTTTAATGTTTACCATTAATGGTTTGTTAACAACCCTCAATCTTGTTACCCATCTATAGTGTGTCAAAATAGGAATGACTAAGGTTGTTTTTAAGTGGCTGTCATCGCACATGGTACAGCATTTCCCTCCACTGGGTCGTTTCTCCAGGTTATTACTGAGTAATTTTAACAATTGTGCTGCCACTTTGTGTCAAGAACAGTCTGTACCCTTTTAATAACCAGGATGGTATCCTATTCAACCTCCAGGAAGTAAGCAGCCAGTTGAAATCTTCACTTGATCTTGGGCAAAAGTCCAAGAAGCAATGACCAATCTAAATCTTGACCTACTGCCTTTATCTTGGTTTAGTTTGGGTCAACAAGAAACAGATGCTAAGTAAGAGCTACATGTAGAAGATACTAATTAGTTAGGAAAATACCTGGGATCCAGCAGGGCCTTAATACAATGTGGTGGTTTCAGAGAGCTGCAGCAGGAATCCTCCTGAGAGAACTGGGGGAGTTACACAGAGATCTGAAGAGCACGTTCTCATGTTGACCATAAATGTCAAGTGATAGAAGAACTGTTAGGGACATATTTTTATTTAGAAAGCTATACAGGTGATACTAATATGCATGTCTAATTTAGAAATAATGGTAAAGAATAAAATGGAAAAGACTCTAATGTAGAAAAACGAAGCTGTCAGTATTTTAAAAAAGCAGCAAATTAGGAGTCCTGTGGAAATAAAAATGATGGCTATAAAATTCAGATTAAAACCTGCATGAAGTAGACTCTATTTTTCTTCACTTATGAGCCCTACCCCTTAATTCCCACATGCACGCAACTGTCATCATCTTTTGTTTGAACTACTATAATAGCTTCCTACATGACTTGTCAACAATCTACCCCAACAATGTTTTCTTTTGACTATAATCTGGGTAAACTTTTAAAAACAAATTAGATTTTATCCTTTTTCAATCTCATCAACATCTTCTTAGGATAAAGTCTGAAGTCTTAAAAGTCTCTGTAACTTATACTCATTTAAATAGCTCATCTTCTGCTTTTGCTTCTCTTATGTATCAATACTCTAGCCACAGTGGTTATCTTTCAGTTCTTTGAACCACTTTCCTTGTGCCTTGGAGTCTACATAGATTTTTTTTTTAAAGATTTATTTTTTATTTATACATAGAAGTTGGGGTACAGGCCAGAGGTGTGGGGCAGCGAGAGGGTTCACCAGAGACAGAGCGGGTAGCAGAACAGGCAGATCAGAAATACACTGTTGAGGGGAGCAGCGGGCAAGGCAGGAGAGGTCTGCCGCGCCATGTGGGATTCTCCCTGGCCGGGCGTCGAACTCCTGTCGCTGCTGCCAACAGCTCCACAGCACAGCGCTTAACCGCTGCGCCACTGGGGAGGCCCTACATAGATTGTTTTTATCTTGTAAAAAGTCTATTCCTTAGCCATTTCATCCTTCCCTAATGCAAAAGGAAAGAAAGGAGAGTGTCAAGAAGATAATAACAATCAATTTTGTCAAAAGCATCTCAGTGTTCCTGTGATTCAAAATTGAGAAATTCCTTTGTATTTATTGATAAAAATGTTACTGGTTAAATTGGTGACAAATATTTCAGTAACATGAAAAAAGTAGAAGGATTCTACTTCTCTTGGAAGAGGTCAGAAAGCAATTATTTTAGACTGTCTTTGAGAAGAAGACAGTGATTGAATCACGTCTCTGTAAGTAGGACACAGGGTTCAGAAAAAACTTGTTTTGTGTGTTTGAAATTTGAGAAATTTGAGCACAGTCATATCTATATCAGAGGAAAAATCCAGTAGAAATAGAGATTGAAGACAAACAAGAATAGGATATTAAATATAACTCAGGAGAAGTAGCAAGTGGATAGGATCTAAAATAAATAACCCAAATTTTTGTTACCAAATTTCCAAACAGTCAACCAGGCTTGGATTTCTACATGTCTTCCCTCTCCAAAGCAATGGAACAAAAATCTGTCTCAAACAGTGGTATCTGTTTCAAAACAAAAGATTTGGACCACATCAAGTGGCATGACCCTCTGAGGTATGACTATGATTTGCATGATGAATATTTTACTCTGCATATAGTTTATGGTAATTTTCATGATTTCATGACATTATCTATTCCCATGTGTTTTGAGATTAAAAAATAACCTCATTTGAAAGCTATATAATAAGTCAATATTAATGATATTATGACTACTGTCCCTTCAAATGGGGGCAGACACTTCCTTGCATTTTCCAGATAATTGATTGCATTGTATTACCATTGTCAGCTCTGTTGATGAAGTTCCCTGTTCAATCTTAGGAGAAACATAGTTAACAGTGAAATGCTTATAGATCAAACAGCAAGTTTGTAACTCTGTGTGAGGTACTGAGAAGTCCAGCAAAATCAATATATGTACTTTTTTTTCTCATGAATAACCATCAACAATGGTTTATTAGATTACACTTTTTAGGTAGACTGTATTTTTGGCAGTAGTTCACAGTAAAATTGAGGGGAATGTACAGAGATTTCCCATATACCTCTTGCCCCTTTGCATGTATTGACTCATTGTTGACATCCTCTTACTGGGGTGGTGCGTTTGTTATGATGAACCTACAGGAACATATCATCACCCAAAGTACATAGTTTACATTAGGGTTTGCTCTTGGAGTTGTGTATTTTATGGGTTTTGATAAATGTATAGAGACATGGACTCACCGTTATAGTATCATACAGTAACTTCGCTGCTTTAAAAAATATTCTGTGTTCCAGTTTATACATTCGTACACTACTTGCTGACAAAGTTGCATCCCTCCTAGCTTCATCAGCTCTCTGCTACAGATGTTCTTGATCATCTGCATGACTTACACTGAACACAGCCTCTTCTGTGTTCTGCACACTTGTTTTTTCAGGGCCAGCTGCAGCATACAACAAACACTGAATCTTGTAGATGGGAGGGAAAACCCCATTCACTAACTGATTCTATTGGATGACCTCACTTTTTAATTGTTTATGAGCATTTAGGAATCTGAGTTCAACACTTGCCTAGCATGCCCTCTATTGACAGATTCGATGAATTTCACACTTTCCATGGGTTTTATTTATGATTTCTTCCACTTACCCAATGTCTGTATGCCAAGATAGAATTTATAATGTGGATTAATGGAGTAATTTTCTGATTTAAAAAAAAACATAGAATCCTTTCTTCCAATAAAATGCCAGTGCACAAGGGAGACAAAATCTAAATGGAGGCTTTATAACAAAAGACATGAAGGGCAATAGAGACTTAACCCACACACCTACTATTGCCGGAAGCCAACAAAACACTTTTCCAGCATTGGTATAGTTCTGTGGAATATGTTGAAATTTCTGTACTTACTTATATGATTATCTGATCACATGAGCTAATTAGTATGGTGTTCCTAAGTAAGTAACATTTACCTTAAGAGAGCTTTTTAAAGAAAATACAATGAAACTAATTAGAGAAAATTTTAGACTGGTGATAAAATTAATGTTTTTGGTTTTACTAAATGTTTATAAAATTACTTTATCTCTTCAAAGAATTTGAGGACCCTCCTTTGTTTTATATTTAAGTCAGATGGAGAAAACCTAACTTAGAGCAAAGACACTCTGTCTTTGTTCACCTACAAAGTAGGTAGTTATGAAATATTTGTTAATGATGTTGATGCACCCTTTTGAATTTGCAAAGTACAAATGATAGGTTGAGGTGCACGTAGCTGTTTACAGGGCAACAGTGCCAGGAGAGGAGTAACTTGCTCTAGTTTCCAGACAGGACTACAATTTTTAGTTGTTCAAATTATTCATTATACAACTCCATGGAACACTGTTTGTATCAGTGGACATTACACATTTGACTACAACCAATTTTTGGTAGATAGAAATAAAATGTCTTTTGAGAGGTGAACACTTTTCTTACTATCTGTTGAGCTATTGATTGGTTAGCCTTGGGACACTGACTCAAATTGATCAAACACTGAAGAGTTTGAAATGTAAACCAGATACTGAGAACAGTGAATGCAAGGGCATTCAAATATTCCTGTTGGTAATTATTGCATTGTTACCTTGATGGGGAAGTCTACATAGGAAATTAACCATGTAGACACTTGTGTGATGAATGTGTTTGATATTTGTTGTTCTCTTCATCATCTTTTCCTTTGGGATTTGCCTTTCTTCATTCCATAACATGCCAATACATGTAGACATGAAACCTAGAGTGGTCTTTTAGTGGCACCCCATCCCCTTCAGCTGTACTGTTTAATGCAGGAATGAGCCAAGATATTGACATGAAGTTTCGAATTTGAAATATATCCCTGCAATCCTATTTAGTGATAGATGAAATTCCTAGCCTTAATATTTTAAGCCTTTAAGTGTACTTATATATCCAATTCATCAAATAACTTTTTGCATTCCTCTAAAGACAAAGCAAATAGATAGGCTCTGGGATAAATACACAGTGAAAAAGAGGAGGTCCAAGTTGGGCTGGTATAAAGATCCTATGAGAAAAGAGCTCTCCTTTTTCTTGGGTCATGTTGAATATGTGCCCCTTACTCTGCTTCAAAGAGGAGTCATAAAGTAGCTGAACAGAGAAAAGTAGAACCTGGAGACTGGATGTGAGAGGAGCTAAGAGCAGAACAGCAAGGAAGAACAGATGACAGTATTTGAATTCCTGAAATGCCTGTGACCAACTTAATCTGTAAGTGTTGGAACCAAGTTCCTTTTCTACTTGTCTACTTGAGTAGTTTTTTTTTTACTTGAAATATTTCTAATACACTTTGGGATCAGAACAAGAGGTCTTATCCAAGGCCATTAGGCTGCTGTTTTCCACACTACCTGGGCTTAATCTTTCCAGGTGATAAAAGACTTATCTACTGGAGCAAAATGGAGGTGAATTTATACATCTATCCCCTTTGAAACCTCCCTCTGTCAAAAGACATTATTTTTTTCAAATAAAAGACAGTGAAAATTGGGCCTCCCCGGTGGCGCAGCAGTTGGGCGCTGCGCTGTGGAGTTGTCGGCAGCGCGCCATGCAAGTTCGATGAACAGCCGGGGAGAATCCCACATGGTGCGGCAGACCTCTCCTGCCTCGCCCGCTGCTCCCCTCAGCAGTGTATTTCTGATCTGCCTGTTCTGCTCCCTGCTCTGTCTCTGGTGAACCCTCTCGCCGTCCCATGCCTCTGGCCTGTGCCCCAGCTTGTATGTAAAAAAATAAAATAAAAAAAATAAATAAAAGGCAGTGAAAATTATTAGATTATAGCTTTATTTAGTCATGACCTCCTTCCCTTGTCTCATTGGACACACATTTCTAAAATATTTTTTAGGGTATACATTCATCTCTAAGTGCCATTTTTCCTTGATTTGTCTTTACCATGGACTATAAACTGTACTATTTGCTTAGTGTACTTGATAAATGGAAGGGTAAGGAAATGAGACAAGTTTTTTTGTTTGACTCTTACTTTTTAAGTTAAAAACCTGTATGGCCCACTTCTCTTTTGTGTTTTATTGTGTAATAATTTTAACCAATGGAGGCTTCAGTTGGCCTTCAGGAAACATGTGGGATCAAACCAAGGGTACCTCCTCCAACTTTGCTTCATTTGACTTCCTACTTGAAACTTCAGTCTGTGGTTACTGGTATATATTAACAAACACATTTGTTAATATCTGAAAATAAAATAATATGTTTACTGTTGTTGTGAAATCTTTTTCACATTTTAAAATAATAGCTATTGTAAATTTAAGTTATATGTTGATACATAGTGCCTCACATTATCTCACATAATTATTGAGAAGATGGAATTAAATATGATCTGAGGAAGTGCCATTAAATCTAAGTGATCAGGGAATGTGGGATTGGCATCAAGAATGTGAAGAGGGCCTCCCTGGTGGTGCAACAGGTTAAAGGCAGCACTATGAAGCTAGCCAGAGCCACTGCAGCATGTGTTTGATACCCGGCCAGGGACATTCCCACATGGCGCAGCAGACCTCTCCTGTCTTGCCCGCTACTCCCCTTAGCCGAGCACTTCAGTTTATCTGCCTGTTCTGCTCCCCACTCTGTCTCTGGTGAATCCTCTCACCACCCCACACCTCTGGTCTACACCCCAGCTTGTATACATAAATAAATAAATCTTTGAAAAATAAAAAGGAATGGGAAAAATATTGAATGATCAGAACTGGAAAGAAAGTTATGGAGCTCATACTTGAGAATTGGGGTCAAGAAAAATTGAAATTCAGGAGAGCAAAATACAACATGGAAATACAGTAACATGTTGAAAGAATGTAAATCTTGAGAGACAGAAAGACCTTGTTTGGACTTTCTTTCCTGTCACTTATGTGTCACCTCAGACAATTAAACTTTCATGGTCTTAGTCTCCTAAGCTGTAAAATGGAGATATATAAAAATTCTATTGTAAAGACTAAATGCGGTAATGTTTTCTATAGTTGAAGTGCTTGTCAGAGACACTCAGTAAACACTAGCGTGGTAGCCAGTCCCTGCAATCACTATGACTCCTCTTCCTGTATTTACACCCTTAGCAATTCCTTCCACATTGTTTCTGTGTTGGTCTGTGTTGTCATAGAACAGAACAGAAGTATCTCTTCTGAGGTTAGATGTTAACCAAATTGAAGATTTTATTTGAAGTTTCGTGGGGGAAGAAGACATCTAGTAGGCAGTCCTGCTGAGTCCTATACAATTGTACTTGGTGGTCTATGTGGTGAGTTTCCTACCAGCAGCTCCTTGCTTCAGCTCGAAACAGGTCCTGCACACCCAGTCAAGCCCAGGTAGTGGCCACCCAGCTGACACTGAGTGCAGCCTTGTAAGAAGTCGACTAAGAGGCAGAACCAACCAAGCTGCTCCTGAATTTCTGACCTATACAAGCAATGTGATCATGAACACTTACACTTTAAGCCTCTAGTTTGGGAGAGGTTGTTATGTAGCAGTAAATAATATATGTAGCTATTATTTCAAAGATCTGGGATGTAGGGTTAAAATCTAAACTAAGTTGGGGCTAGTGAGAATGGGTGAGAATTTTAAGTGGATTTGGGAGTAAGAAGGAAATTTAAGCACTGGTATCCTAAGTCAGTTCAGATTTTGTCATTTGTTGGAGGACTGTAAGGCACGATTTCCTAACTGGTGTTCGTAAGTTGGGTATAAATATTTTGAACTGTTGATTCCTCTCAATCCTTTGGGTGACTTGGTGAGGCCTGGAGAGACCGGATTCTCTCTTTTTAAAATTTTTTAATTATATAACAAACATGTTTATTTATAAAATATATCTTCTACTCTGGATGGCTTGATTTTTAATTTTTTTTTAAACATCCTTGTTTATTCTTCACAATATAGGTTTTCTCCCCTCAGGTGTGGTCACCATAGTCCTCCACCAAAGCTGGATGGTGTGGTTACATCCTACACTGTACTCCATGGTGCTTTCATTCCTCCTGCTTTCTACTTTCTCTTTCTCTCTAAACATATCAGCTCTATTTTCTGCATTCAAGAGTCAGTCTTACAGTTTCTTTGTCTCATCATCTGTTTGGTTTCTCTAGATTCCACATATAGGTGAAACCATTTGGTATTTCTTTCTCCTTCTGGTTCACTTTACTTAGAATTATCCCTTCTAGCTCCCTCAGTGTTGCTGTAAATGGCATTAGTTTAAGCATTGTATATATACAATGGATAGTATATAATAGTATTCCATTGTGTATATATACATCACATTTTGTTGATCCACTCATCTATTCTGGGGCACTCAGATTGTTTTCTTAGCTTGGCTATTGTAAACAGTGCTACTATAAACATAGGCATACAGGTTTCCTTTCAAATTAGTGTTTTTGTGCTGTTTGGAGAGATACTGAGACTGGATTCATTTTTTATGTTACTGAGATAACGTCTCAACTGTATATGATTCAGAGGTATAGAACTGTACTCCTTCAAAATATGTTGCCAACCACACCCACCACCAAGGCACTCGAAGTCCTTCATCATAGTTATTGGGCCGTCTCCACATCTTGCTCTCTACCATTCTCCCGCACCAGTAGCTTCAGTTTTATAGTCAGATTTCTAGGGTTTGTTAATGTTTTAGTTTTTTCTGACACTTTTTCCCCCTCTACATTCCACATATAAGTGAAACCATAAGTACTTATCTTTTTTTTAAAAAAGAGTTGTTTATTGATGCATACAAGAACTGGGGTATAGACCAGAGGTGTGGGGGAGGCGGTGAGAGGATTCACCAGAGACAGAGTGGCGAGTGGAACAGGCAGATTGACTGAAATACACTGCTGAGGGGAGCAACAGGCGAGGCAGGAGAGGTCTGCTGTGCCATGTGGGAAGCTCCCTGGCTGGGGATCAAACTCATGCTGCAGGAGCTGCAGATAGCTTCCTAGTGCTGAGACTTAACCCCTTGCGACACCAGGGAGGCCCAAGCATTTATCTTTTTCTGATTTATTTCACTAAGCATTATTCCTCCAGTTCCATCCATGTTGATACAAATGGCAAGAGTTCATCTTTTTTTTTAAATATGTGAATGGTGTTCTATTATGTATTTATATACATTGCATCATATTAATCCACTGCTCTGTTGTTGGGCGCTTGGATTGTTTCCATAACTTGGCTATGGTAAATAGTACTGCAATGAATATAGCAGTGCTTGTATTCCTTTGAATTAGCAATTTTGAATTCTTCAGGTACATACCTAGGGGTATGAATCCCTAGGAATTGCTGGTTTATATGGTATATCTATTAATATTTTGAGGAAATTCCATGTTGTTTCCCACGGGGGCTTGAGCAGTCAACATTTCCACCAACAGTGTATGAGAGTTCCTTCTTCTCCACATCCTCACCAACACTTCTTGTTTCTGGCCTTTTTGTCATGGGCCATTTTCACAGATGTGAAATGGTAGCTCATTTTGGCTTTATTTGCATTTTCCAGATGATAAATGATAATGAGTATTATTTCATGTGCCTGTTGGCCACATGTACATCTTCTTTGGAGAAGTGTTTATTTAGCTCTTTTGTCCATGTTTTGACTGGATTATTTGTTTTCTTTTTGCTGAGCTGTATGAGTTCTTTGTAGATTTTGGATACTAGCCCCTTGCTAAGTGTATGATGTGCAAATATTTTCTCCCACTTGGTAAGGTGTATTTTTGTTGAGATAGTCTTTTGTTTATTTTTGCTTTCATTTGCCTTGCCATTGAAGTCAAATCCCCAGTGACATCCCTGAAGCTAATATCTTGGATTTTTAAAAAAGATTTGTTTATTTATGCATACAAGCTGGGGTACAGACCAGAGGCGTGGGGTAGATTGAGGGTTCACCAGAAGCAGAGTGGGGAGCAGAACAGGCAGATCTACAGAAACATGCTGCTGAGAGGAGCAGCGGGTGAGGCAGGAGAGATCTGCTGTGCCATGTGGGAATCTCCCCTGCAGGGTGTCGAACTCACGTCCCTGCTGCTGACAGCTTCACAGTGCAGTGCCTAATTGCGGCACCACCAGGGAGGCCCATATCTTGGATTTTTTGGGGTATGTTTTCCTTGAGGTATTTTATGGTTTCCGATCTTATATCCAAGTCTTTAATCCATTTTGGGTTATTTTTTATATATAGTATGAGGTACTTGTGTAGTTTTATTCTTTTGCTTGCAGCTATCCAGTTTTCCAAAATCTTTCTTTCCTCTTTTGTATGCTCTTTATTCATTTGTCATAGACTAACTCTACATGTAAGTGTGAATTCTGGACCCTTATAGCTATTCCATCTATTCTAGCCCAACTGTCTGATTTTATTCTATAAACATTCTGTATTGATTATTATGACTTTGTAGTGTAGTTTGAATTCTGGGAGTGTGATACCACCATTCTTTTTTGTCAGGATTGCTTTGCCTATTTGGGAAGCTTTGTGAATTTCAGTAGCATTTTATTTTTTTGAAGAATGAGAGATTGGATTCTTGGGACTAGTCACTTCTGTTCTCAAGAAAACTTCTTTATTTTATGTGCCATACAATATATTTCCTAGGTGTATCATCATGTGAAAAACTATTGGACAGTGCTGGCATTTACAAGGTCAGCATATTTACCTTAGGGACCAAGATAAAGTATTAAATCAATAACTTCATATAAAACATGTATGATTAAGGCGGACAAAACCAAAAATTTAAAATATAGAATCTACAGTCCTCTAAAACTTATATTTCAAAAAATTTATAAACAATATGAAATTTTATGCAGTTATTTGTGCTGGTATGCTGTCATGTGTTTTGATGCATTTTTTGAGAGGCAAGTTTTTTTCTCTCTTTTTGTAGATAAGTCTATAAACCAAAGAGATTAAGGACTAACAGATTACATGCTTTACAAGATCTTTTCCAGCTCATAAATTTCCAGAATTGTATAACTAACACAATTAGGGTGCAGGAGTTTACTGATTCAAGGTCAGGCAAGAGTACCTGTAAAATTCTGGTGCAGGATCAAGGTTTGGGCTTGCTATGTTTTCTCATAATGTGAGGACAAGAGCATGATCTGGATCCATGATGTATGGATTTTACTGAATGGCCTTGAAAGAAGTGACCTGGTCTCTCTGTGCCTCAGTTTCCTCAATTGCACTAATGATTTTTTCTATCACACAGGATTGTTGTGATGATTACATGAACTTTTTCATGTTAAGTGTTTAGGACTATATCTTCTGCACATATTTAGTGCTCAAATAGTGTTCCTTATGATGATTATTGCTTCTAGTCTCTGGCTCCAAACTTCCTCCTAGCAGCTTGAATGTTTGGAACCATGCTTAGATTAGATACTTCTTTTTATCCTAGCAGAGCTGGGTTACTGTGGTTCAGAGCTACATCTCTGCTGTCTCTTTTCCTTCTGTTGTTTGAGGAGATCCATCCCAGCAAGATGAGATGTCTTTGGTATCTATTTGCTCATCTCATCCAAACTTGACAAGTATAGGCAGAGACTGTTGTTTCCAGCTATAGATCTCAGCTTTTTTCCTTTATACAATGAAAAGGTTGGACTATATGACTTCTATGGTCTTTTTCAGCCATAATAATCAATGAAATTATAAATGATAGAAAAAATGCACAGGTAAATGACACATGATGGAATGTAATGAAGGGAATCTCCCTCCAATTGCATTTTTCAGTTCTAAAAAAATTCTCTGGACATTTGGATAAAAAGCTGATTTTGAAGCATTTATATATAATACATTCATATAGAACAGTTGGATATAAGCAATATGAAAGAAGTATAGTTTTTGAAAAATAAGAAATATCTTTGTAATTGTTATTAAAATTTTATTCAGTTTCGCTACTAAATTCAATGTTCTATATCATGAGGATATATCTATATTTCTACCTTAATCGACAAATATACCTATACGCAGATGCCATCTTAAACTAAAATTACAGCATTAATCATGAACAAATTTAATTCACTTTAAAACGTTAAAATCAATATCATTTACAAGCCTTACTTTTCCTGTACTTTTTCAGGAGAATAAAGACACTGCTGTGGAAATGAAAGGCACATATTGTTGAAAATATGGCAGTGCCAATAAATAACATTTTAGGAAGACAAGTAAAGAATTCTAAGTGACTTAAGTATATTTCAAATTCAGTAGATGAATTTTCATTTCTCCTGAGTATTTATCATGACTTAAAAAATGTCACAAAACTACCAGCAGAGGTCCTCAGTCCCATAGTTTATCGATTCCATTTACTAAAAAATGTCTCCTATGATGAAACAAACTGATTCCAATGGCTCATTTGCTTACTTGGCATAGCTAATCACAATCAGTGGCCCATGGGCTTAAATTAATAATGGAAAAGATTATATTAAATTAAAAGACTACTAATACGTGCACAATGTTTTGAAATTACATATAGATATATAAAAACTTGGGAGTAAAAATGGTAGTTATGTGTTTTTAAATAGGTGGTTTTCAGAAAAATTTAGCAGATAAAGGTGAAGAATAGCGAAGAAAAGACTAAATCACTAAGTGTGGATCTCATTTAAAAACTTCAGTTTTAGTCTTTTATTAGTTTGAATTATTATTTTACTACTTAGTCAAAAGCTAAGCAAAAGAATTCATGTAGGACCTTCTTTAGATAAAAATTCTGAATATTCTTTTTTTTCATTAAAGCTGAATTTTTACAAAGAAAGAAATAAGACAATCAAATAGAAATAACTAACGAGAAGGTATTACTATCTGAAATAGGTGATATATTTGGAGTTGCAAGTCTCTTCATCCACATTGTACTTTTTTATTATAGTGAGACTCACTGTAAATTCTCTTAAAAAGAAATAAAAAATGAAGTGCTCACCAGTGGAACTCGGGCCTGTCTCTTGATAGTTTACCAGTTTCCTGGTATTGTGTCAGGGTTAACTGACAATATGTGCAAAACACCAAAATTCCACCTGTGGTGGCAGGAACTGAAACAGTGCTAGATCAATGTTATAGAGTTCAGAGGGCAGTGCCAAGGAAGCGGGCAGGTCACTGTTTTTGTGTTCTCACCCATGCGCTCAACTGCAAGACCACTCAGGCTTGGGGATAAATAACAACAGGGTTTATTTAACAACTGGGGGAAAATAATTTCTAAACCCACAAATGGCTGGCTATCTCCCTCTAGATGGTGTCCACAGTGTCCATATGTCCAAAATGAAAGGCCACTGGGACAAGATGGTGCTTGCATCCTCTTGGAGGACCTGGAGCTCATGGCACACTAACAAGCAGTGGTCCAGGATCCAACTCATGGTGGCAGCTGGTGGTGTTCACAGGTGGAGCTGCTGAGATGACACCACAGGAGTCCACAGCTATAGTCTGGTGGCTGGGATGGCCAGCACCAGATGCTAGACTGAACAGCAACAGAGGTAACAGCACCAGGAGCCAGTGTCAGACATACCAGTGTTAATAGTTGTTTGTGAGATATCGGAATGACCCAATAGCACAACACTGAGCCATCAGACCGTAGTCTATGGTGCTTCTTTCAGGTGATGTTGGACCATTTTCTTTTTTTTTTTTTAAGATTTATTTATTTATGCATATAAGCTGGGGTACAGGCCAGAGGCGTGGGGTGGCGAGAGGGTTAACCAGAGACAGAGTGGGTAGCAGAACAGACAGATCGATGGAAATACACTGCTGACGGGAGTAACAGGCGGGGCAGGAGAGGTCTGCCGCGCCATGTGGGAATCTCCCCGGCCAGGCGTCGAACTTGCATCACCGCTGCCACCAGGGAGGCCCAATGTTGGACCATTTCCAATTAAGGGTCCTCCAACCTACAAGACTGATTGGACCATTTAGCACCATTTTCATTCTCAATAATTAACCAATAAGCTAGGCTTGAACCAGATTGGTTCATTTAGCTTGTACTTGCTTGGTCTAGTCCACTATCCAGGCACCAAATATAAAATGGAAAACTTGGTGCCTGCACTGATCCCAGCTGCCCTGACCTTAGGAAAGGCTCCTGGGCTGACACTAGTCTTTAGGACCTGGTGCCTCTTCAGTGTGGATGAGTGTAATGAAGCAACAAGGTGTGTGGGGTGGAGGGGTAGGGGTCCCCTGATCCATTGTTGGGTCAGGGTCCCTGTTGCTGCAGGGTGGGCTCTGCTGGAAGCCTACCATGTTGGCCTGGGACAACAAGGGCCTCTTATTACCTAGGGAGCTGCAGTGTTGGACTTGGCCCAGAGAGGCCCCATGCTCCTCCCTGCAGCCCTGAACTAGGGGCAGTGGGGCTTGCTGTTGTCTCCTCTGTCAGAGCTTGCTCTGGCACACAGCAACCTTGCTTAGTGGGGCTGCATGCCCTGGCGTGGTGTGGCAGGGAAACCAATGTTGCCCATAGTCACTACTAGCCTCCTTTGTGGGGCCACTGGTGGCAAGCTCTAAAATGTCCACCACGTGTTGCTGCCCACTTCTGCTTATGCCTCTTACAAGTAGCAGGTAGCCGGGGCTGGGCACCAGAGCTTGGAGGCATGGGTAGGATTGCAGGGGGGGAAGGAGGGTTCTGGCTCTCAAACCTAGCTAGAGCCTGCCATGGCCATTAAGTCTAGCCCACTGAGGTGGGCCTCTGAGGAGCTATCCTGCCGCCTCTCTCTGGGAATTCCTGCTGCTAATGCCAGAGCCTTAGGGGCCCAGGCACTCAAACCCAGCTTGTGTCAGGGAAGGGGTTGCCCATAGGCAGCACGCTCTGAGGGGGTCTGGGAAATCACATTGCTGCCTTTAGAGCTGCACACTGGAGCAGCATGGCAGGAAACTGCCATGGCTCCTGCCAGCCACTTTCTGCCACTTTCTCTAGCCAGCCTTCCAGCTGTACTCGCTTGGGAACTGGCAGGCACCAACAAAACTGGCACATCCTGCAGCTTAGGTAGCAGGGAAAAAGTAGGTTTGCCCCAAAGCTTGGGTGGGGGGTATCGGGATTTGGTTTTAGAGGAAAATCCAATTTCACAACCATCCCAAGACTCAGTTTCCCTGAGCCTCAACTCGATAGTCTATGTAATGCTTGCAAGTGAGGCTGTCCTTGTGGAGGGCGTGTCAGGGAGGGCAGGAAGAGGGGAGCTTGGCAAATGCTGTCAGTATTGCCTCTGAAGAAATATATTGGAAGCTGGACAAGGAGGAAGGGAATATTCTGAGGAATGAAATTATGATTAACCTCAAAATGAAAAAAAAAGACACTTCTAAACAGCTGTCTTCTCATTTTTAATTTCTTTTTGAGGTTATTTATGTTTTTTTTTTCTCCTGGTATTCTCTGCTCCTACCTTCTGTTATTTGTGACCTCTAGATTCCTTGAGAGTATAGTTTTTAGAAGTCAGAGACAAGTCACTAATGGGAATATGAGAGACAGTGTTGGCCTTTCTTAAAGATTGATTTTGGAGATCCTAAGTGTTTATCAAAAGCAAGCAGTCTTTAAGATTTTCTTTTAAGCTTCTGCAGAGAAGGGGGTAGGTGGCACTTAATTAAATCACAGTAGTTTCCAGAGTAAGTAATCATCTTTGAAGAGCGACTTGTTTATCTTCTTTCCACACCTTAACCAGCAAGAATGAACTGAATAAAGTAGATTGAACTGAATAGATTAAAAATCAACAAAAAGAGTATTGTTATTTTTAATGTTTTTTGAGTGATTGTCCATTTTCTTTCTAAAAAGTAGGTCTTCTGATAGTTTCTGTTACATAGAATATGTAATACAATTTCTACTACAATATAATACAACTTTCTAGTCAAGGCATCCAGAGGTTACACACGAAAAAGATATGAGTAACTAATTTTCATATATATAACAGTGTAAATAAACGTAGAGGTATTCAGGACTAGTTATCAGAGGTTTTGGTTTTACATAAATATGTTTGGGACATATAATATTTTATTAATTATTTTTTATTCAAATGTATGTGCATAACAAACACCCTTCAAGTACATTAAAAACAGCTGTTCTGGTATATATTAATATTTATGTGTTTGTTTCCCATAAAGCCCTATAAATGCTACTATTTTTGAGATAGCCTTTACATGCAATGTTCTAACGAACAGCATTTAGCCCTCCAGCAATACCTATTGCTAAATTATTTGTTGATCAAGTAAAATATATACTAAATAGAATTATTATATAGCATATTGGAGAGAGTTACACGGAAACTCAAACATTTGTTTTACATATAAATTAGATCTTAGAGTATATCCAACCATATTATAGAACTCTAAACATGTCATTATATTCAAAAGCTCTTATTTTGCAATTATACTCATCTGACTTCTTAAATTCTCTCCATGTGGAAATGAATCTATAAATTTTATGACTACATTGAATTCTTTGGCCATTATCCTAGTCTTGTTAGGTGTCTTCATGTGATGTGGTAAAATTGTTCTCATATTTTTTCAGCAACAACAAGTATCTTCAAACAAGAATTTTTAAAAATGTCATTCCCTGCTTACCGACTTAACTCAAATAGCATAAATTCTCTCGGCATTTATATATACCAAATGTGAGGTATTCATTACTCAAAAGGTATGGATGTTTTTCTGCCATCTTTCTTAATTGATTGGGACTTCAAAAAGTCAGGGTACCTGATGAATGTCCCTAATAACAGATTGGCATTGGAAATTCACCAAACATTGGTCAGGGTGTGATGAAAGCCTCTTAAAATTCCTTCCTTACACATGTAAATATTACAGGACACATCCAGCCTAGAATGTAGTGGAAATTCTGAAATCAGTTTTAAGAGGTGAGCTTAGAAGCACTGTTTTCTTTTTTTTTTTTCAAATATTTATTTATTTATGCATACAAGAGCTAGGGTATAGGCCAGAGGTGTGGGGAGTGAGAGGATTCCCCAGAGACAGCGTGGAGGGAGCAGAACAGGCAGATTGACTGAAGTACACTGCTGAGGGGAGCAGTGGGCAAGTCAGGAGAGGTCTGCTGTGCCATGTGGGAAGCTCCCTGATGGGGGATCAAACTTGCTGCATTGGCTGTGTATAGCTTCATAGTGCTGAGACTTAACCCCTTATGCCACCAAGGAGGCCCAAGCACTGTTTTCTTTTAGTGCTTGGAAATATAATCTATCATTCCTGAGTAGTACAACCATTTGTTTTACATATTTTGGAGCCATTTTGCACTCATTTACTCCTGTTTAGTTCCTAGGTTGAGTTACAATCCCTTAATCTTTCTCACTTCATTAGTTTTCAATTTTGCACATCAAATATTTTCAATGATGATTGCTTCTCTGTGGTGAGATGCTGATGTGCTCAGATTTAATTATGTGGAAGAGTTGAGGGGAGACAGATGGAGGGAAGGCTAACAGACAATTCTCTAAGTCCTCTTAACTGGCAAAGAAAATGGATTGGTTCCTACATCCCCACACTGTGGCTAGACTTTGGCATCTAAGAGAGAAAGTGATTGTGGTTGGTGTTGGGACAATTTGTCTTCTGGCTGTATTAAAAATAGAAATATATTTTAAAATGAAGTTTGTATTTTTAACTTTCATGTTAATATTTAGGCAAGTTCACAGTTTACTAGATGGATAAGAAGCATTTCTCTGAAACCAAACCAAACCAAACCAAACCGAAATCACAAAAAATGGTTTATGATTGTGTTGAGAACTTTTAGACTGAGGTAGAGATAAATAAATATGTTGGGTCAGTCCGTAGCCCAGACTATTATTCTGTCAGTAACTCAACACAAGTATGTTTGTGAATAAGGAGACTATTTTTTTTTGATAAGGGGACAATTTATAAATATGCTACTAAAACTAATTTCTCCTCTAGATATTTGATGAAAAATATGAGGTTGATAATATCTTTTAATGCCATACTAACTTTGCCAGAATAAAGGGGTAAATCAAAAAAGTGTTTAACATGTTAAGTATCAATTTAGTTGCAGTGGTAAAAGGGATGAGCTGATTGGAATGTATCTTTAATACATTGCTCCTGCTTTTATTTGAATAGTATTCCTAATCTATGGCCAATAGCGGCCAAAAGATTGGATCTCCTTTTCAGCATTTTTGGTGGTGAAAGGGGAGTTGGGGAAGGAATTGGTTGATGATTACAGTGTTTCAGGCTATTATGTAAGGTAGGTAGGCAGTGACAAAGGAAATGAGAACTTCAAAAGGGAAAGTTCTGATTGCCATGAAAAGTACGAAACTCATTCATTATCCGTCCATATATTTGCCTCTTTACATAGTTTTGCTTTTCTACCTTTGTCTAAATTATATGAAGAATTATTTGGGGCAGAATATTGATAGATATATTGATTATATTACATTGTCAAAGTTTAAAAAGTAGTTAGGGCTTACAAGGGACTGAAGAAAAGGATGTATTTGTTTTCAAGTTCTTTTCTTTAAGCTTCTCTGTTCTTTCACTTTAGAAATTTCATGATAAATATTTCCTCCTATATCTACTTTTTTCTTGTTATTTAGGTAAATCATGCTATTAATATAAAATATTTTATTTAGAATTTAATATGAATTTACATTAAGTAGAGAACTAACTGAAATTTATATGTGTTTTCAGTGAAATAAAAGCTTGCTAAGAAAATTATTAGTAAGGTAACTTTTAATGGTACATTTACCTAGCTAGGTAACCTAATTACTTTCAGTTATTTTAGAAACACTCTAAACATAATGTGATTATTGTGAAATAAATATATTAATTAGATTTCAGACATTTCAATAGTTAAAAATCTTATCTATTCACTAAAGTAGGACTTTAATGTTGGGTAGCTTAATTTATACAACTGGAATTATAAAACTGTAACTTAAAGTTATATTTATATTATATATAGTAGATATTTTTCATTAAATTAATTTGTTTTTTAATAATTAGTGAGAGCTTCATAAATTTTTACAGTTTTCCAAAGACATTAAAGGACAAGAAAAATTTTAAATTACTTAAGTGATCAATTTATTCTTTCATTAAACTTCTTATAGTCAGAAAGATTACATTAGTAACTACTTCAACATGTTGAAGAATTGTGACAATATGAAAAAAGAACTCCCCAGAGATTATGGTATTGATCATGTACATATTCTTAAGTAATTGGTGGATGTGTGGGTACTTCTACAATATTATTTTTAACCAGATGGCATAAAAATAGTATTAACAGTACAGTAGTACAAGGCAGTATAATAATACAAAATAGTATTAATCTTCTGCCAATGGTTGAGTCACTAAGTGTCTCAGTTTCAATTTCCTAACCATAATATGAAGGATTTGAACTGACAAATCCATTGTATAAGGGTTCTTGTAATCCTAAAATAATCTATAATATTTACTGTCACATACCCTAAAAGAATATCAATTTCCTTTAATTTTGAAGACTATATTTATTTAAAATATCAAGACTTTTGGAATTTGAGTTTATTTAGAAAGTCATTTTATTAGATCAAAACATTTCATTTTGAGGAAACAACTGGCTTTTTTGATTGTTATCATTCAAGGAAATGCTACTTTATTCTCTGGCAGAGAAAATTAATGCATTTGGAAGGACTCATTTTAGGGGCACCTGAAGAAACCAAAGTGTTTTTTTTTCTCTGTTGGTGACTTTTGATGTTGATAGTACAAAGGATGCAATCAATAATTTGGAGTAAGATGTTCAAAACTTTCCCTCCTGCATACAACATTTTAGAAACCTTTCTTGGAAGAGAAGTTTATTTTTCATACAGGAACTAGTGATCCTGTTGAAATGGAATTATGTTCCTGCTGTCATGGCAACACAGGATTCCATGCTTTGTGCAATGTGTATTTCTCTGAATCCTGATGTTTATAAGTGTTTCATTCATTGGTGGCAGCATGTGGTTACTGGCGTCAAGAAAAAAGATCAGTCAGATGACATCTTTGGTGTCTGCCTTTGAATTTCTGAGATATGCTAAGCATTTCAAAGAAGGTGATTACAGTCCTGTTTTAGAAGGGAAGTGGGATACTAATTCTTACTTTCTTTATTAATCCGTATTTAATGCTAACGGCTCTAATAAGCGATTCCCATATGTCAGTGGCTCAGTACAAGAGATTTTTTTCTTGCTCATGTCAGATGTAGAAAGGACAAATATCTACTAGAAAGTGGCTTTTTGTCAAGTGTCTTGTTTTTTTCTTGTCCTGCAGAAGATGGACCTCAGTCCTATAGAGACTTTTGATGATTTCAACCTCTGGTGTTCCATCTGACCCTTAGAAACTATTAGGAATGTCCCACTGTCTCTTTCATCTCTCTAAGAAGCAAAGAAAGCAAGCATGTAGAATAGTATGGGTTGTTCTATAGCCAATTTTGGAAGTGGTACACATCAATTCTGCATACCTTCCATTGGGCAGAACCTAATCATATAGCCCTAACTGCAGGGGAGATGGGTGTATGAATGTAAGAAATTAAAAATGGGATTGGCAGGCAGCCCAACTCTGCCATAGTACCTTTTTGTTTATAAATGTTTAATGTAATTGGAATATTTTAGGAGAAATTGAGATTTCTCTATGTAAAATTCACTCTAAATTATGAAAAAGCGTAGCTAACATGCTCAATTAAAATTTACCTTTGTTGCCTTTGAAAAATTTGTTGATGAAAAATTTATTTACTTTTTCCCTATAATTTAGGGTATTCTGAATTTGAGAATTGAGTTCTTATTTTTTTATAATTATTGCTACCTTAGGACCTCATTTTAATTATTAAGCTCTTGGTTTCTACTGAAGAGAACTCCATAACTTACAAAGTAATAATCATAATAGAACTTTCGTAATTCTTTAAAGGCCAGATGAACTTCATTTGAAAGAACTTAAAGTAAATTATTTTTTCTAAAATATTTTAGTTTAATTATCTGGTAATACAAAAAGCATTCGTGATGATCTCTTTGCTGTTCCTTACATATGTGGTGAGTGTTTAGCCATTGTGACTGTAACAGGATAATCCCCAGGGAAAGAGAGGAGGTTTCAGGTTCCCTGCCCCACCCAAGGAAGGATTGAGCTGAGCAGGGAGGAGAAGGTAGAGAAGAAAGGGAGAAAGAAGGAAGGAGATCAAGGAGACCTGGAGAAGGCACACAGAGCAGACAGACATGTGAAGAAGCTGTGCTTGCTTCTCAGCATTGGGTTTGTACCAAGGACTTGGGGTACATGGGAAGAGATACTTGAAAGACACAGAGACATGTGGGAGAGACCCATGGGGAGGCTGACAATGTTAGCCTTTAACTTGACTTGGGTTTTGCTTTTGCTTTTTCCTTCCAGACTTGCCTAGCCCCTTTTTGCCTCTTTCCTATGCATCCCCACCAGAAGATGCCTCAGACTTGTGGCAAGATTTTGGGCCTCAGTGGTCCTGCTTTGGTCCAACCCTGTTTGGCTGTGAATTTTCCCATGAAGGCATGGGTAACTTTGGGTGTTTGATTTGGAAACAATACTTTCTCTTCTCTTTATTGCACACCAATTGTTTTAAAGTTATTTTCTATTGAAGGTCTTACACACTAGAGTATGTTGTCTTGATGTGGTGGATGGCAGAATCCATTTAGAGCAGACAGGTTTGGGGGTCCTGGGGTACTCCTCACCCTGCCCTATAACATGGCCAGTTAAAGGTATCTACAAATTCTTTCACGCTTTTCCATGGAATAGCGAAGTCTGTGCATTTCCCCTTGAATTTGGTTGAACTCTATGTAGCTCTTTTATTTTTTAAAAGATTTATTTATTTATACATACAAGCTGGGGTACAGGCCAGAGGCATGGGGCGGCGAGAGGCTTCACCAGAGACAGAGCGGGAAGCAGAACAGGCAGATCAGAAATACACTGCTGAGGGGAGCAGCGGGCAAGGCAGGAGAGGTCTGCTGCACCATGTGGGATCCTCCCTGGCTGGGCGTCTAACTCGCATTGCTGCTGCCGACAGCTCCACAGCGCAGCACTTAACCAGTGTGCCACCAGGGAGGCCCTCTATGTAGCTCTTTTGACAATAGATTATAACTGAGCAGATTCTGTGCCGGGTTTTAAGCCTAGACCTAAGAGAAAGGCAGCTTTCACTTCTGGTCTCTTGGAAGAGATGTGCTTGGAATGAAGCCACCATATTGTAGTGCCTGAGTCCACACTTAGAGTCACATGTAGGAGCTCTGGATAACAGATCCAACTGACTCCCATCCTGCAGCCACTATCAATTTTTTCTCATGTGAGTGAGCCATTTTGGATATCAGTACAATAGAGCCTTTAGTTGACTTCCACTTCAGGTGCTTTGTGAATGCAGTTAATGAGAGACCCTAAGCAAAAACTGGCTGTTCCAGCCAAGTCAGAAATGTCAGAGGTAATAATAAATTGTATTTCATGTCATAATAAAAACCTTGATAATCACATTTTTCCCATTAAGGGTTTACTTTTAATTACCATGCATTCACGATAAGTTTTCACAAATATTTGCACATGTTTCAGCAGCCTTTAGACTTGGAAAAATGTACATGAGTCTCTATCAATCTATTGAGCAGTCAATCTATCAATTCCACTGGTCAACAAATTTTTACAAAAGTCATGTTACTGAAATAAAATTAGTCATTTCCTATCAATTTGTTTGTGCTCAACACAAATATGACAGTCAAATTCTAATTTTAGCTTTAGTTTTTTTTTGCAATAAATTGATGTTTACGTCATGAAATGCATGCCAACAGTAATAGGCCTATGGTTAATACCTGTAAAAAATCAAGTCATAGACTACTCCTTAGATTTCTTTGCTTATCTCTTGTACAGCTGTTCAGGAATAGAATAGATGGAAGACGAATTCCATTGTGCAAAAGCACAACCTTAAGACTAAGTTTCGAAAAGTCTAGAAATAATCTCCATTCTTGTGGTCATGAGTGATTTCTGAGGCATTCATGAGGTCCTCAATATCGGAACAGAATACCAGAGTACTTTCCTTTTTGAAAAAAGGCTCCAACTGCTGGTAGCGCTTTCGATATAAAGTAATTGTGACATCTTCTTCTGGAAGATGCCATTTTTGGAGTCTTGATCCTAGCAATTCTGCCTTGTTCTTGGATAAGTCCAAATCACGAACCAGGTCATTTAGTTCTTCCTGTGTTAGTCTGTGTGGGGTTGATGATACACCACATTGAAAATCTGGATCACTGCATGCTGATAGAACAAGAAAGGAACAGGTTGGCTCACCCTTGTCCTCATCAGATGACTCAAGAGAATATTCGGCTGGAGGTTCTGGAATAGGAAGTCCCTCACCATGTGGAACTGGTCTCAGTGCAGACGGAATGTTTGGCTAGACTATTCTCAAATTCTTTTGCTTTGTTATTCCACTGGAAAGAGGAGGAAGCAAGCAGTCTTTTGTGTGGTTGCTTGGCTCTCTCCACACCATGGGAACTGCAAACGGCATTGATGGTCTTTTGTCATTTAACCACTGTGAAAGCTGTGTTGTACATGTAGCACAGCATATATGAGGGCCCAAGGTTTGTCAAGGTCACCAACTTTGCATCCGAAGTCAAGATGATAAGCCTCCTTCACTTGAAAAGTGATACATTTCTTCTGGTTGGCAAATGTCACTTCCCCACAAATAGAGCAGAAATTGTCCATGCTATTAACAGACTTTCAAGGCATTACTGTTCTGTATTGTGCCTAAATGTATAAAATAATAACAGTTGTATGGAACAGTAGCTTAAACTGTCTTGCACAAAGTCTGAAATATTTTCAATACTCAGCTTTTCCGACAGGGCTTTCTACAGTGCACTGCTGATGTCAGCTTACTTCAGCAGCTGCCTGGTAATAGTATTGCATTGCATCAGAAAATGATGCAATCAACTCTGGATGATGTGTGTTGATGGCATTATGCAATGCAATGCAATATTACTTCATTCTAGGATGATTTAGGATGTTGTTGCAGTCCTACTGTATAAATTTACATGGTGAAACATATAAAAGGAATTATATGAAATATCTTCAAAACGAAAGCTAATAAAAAATTTTCAGAGCTATATTCATGTTCAGCACACCAAGATACTACAGATTAGCCTTTTAAAGTCAGTAACGATCTCACTGTTGACCAGTGTTATCTTGCCATGTATTTATCAGTCTGTAGATTGACTGCTCTCTTTTTTTTTTTTATTAGTCACAGCCTAGCTGCAAGCTCAGATGTGTGGGTGGATTTATATTTGAGATTGACATTGCCAAGAAATGGGTCTAATAACATACATTTCTAGGTCACTGTGATAAACCAGACTAAGAACTTAATTTAGTAGCAGTGTAAAATTATAATTGGTGAGAATGTTGGTCTCAGTGCAAAATTGCACACTTGAAGCTGTTCAAGCTGTAGGGGATGCAAATATTGTTGATGAAATAATGTGAATCCAGGTAGGTCAGATAACGTATAGATTATAATAAGTTGATTCCTCATATTAAAGACTTGAAAGTCCCACTAAAGATGAGGTTTTTTTTTTTTTAATTCTCATAGAGGAGTTTAAATTCTGAAATAAAACCATTATAGGTCCAGTTGTTTGGCTCCCCTCACCCCCTGAAAAAAACACAGTATTAAAACGTTAATATTCTTTTGGAGACTTCTTTGGAACAAACTTAGTCAGGTATCATGAATTTTCAGATATTATCTTTCTCCTTTGAGACAAATTGCCTTTAAGTAGTTGGTGCTATTCTTGGGAAAATTTTGATGATTGAAATAGAGAAAAAGGACAAATGTTATTTATTGCACACATTATAATTTTATCTGAGCTGAAGCTAAATAAACAGTGTTCTTACAATTCTATATGTGCTACATTCTCTTGGGTTCTTTTGATGTTACATGCTCTTTGAGGAAGGTTCATATATTGCTGATAGTTTATAAGATAATAACACAGTAAATCAACATTTGTTAAAACCTACTACTAATTGATACACTTTCCTTTTATCAGTATTATTTCATTGTATGTGTAAATTTTTGGAAAATGGCAATGTGAATTCCAAATAGAAAATAGTGCTTTCCTCAACAGCAACATGCTTAGAATTATATATTTAGTTCCTTTATGTGTTATGTATAACTAGAATAATAACCTAAGAGAACAGTTTCTCCTGGTAGTAGTGCCAAAGTAATTTAACTGCCAGACTCTACCATTCCATTTTATTTTTTCTTTGGGAACATACAGCCATCTGTCTAGAGACTACATTTCTCAGAATTATTTTGGTTGAGAGTGTCCACGTAAGTTATCAATGGAATAGGAACAGAAATGTGGGCAACTTCTGCCGCATTTTCTTAAAAGAAAAAAAAATTATGGATTTCCTCTGTTTCCCCTTTCTATGAAGTTTCATGCTCTGGCATGAAGCATAATGTTTTTGTGAACCAACTTCATCCATGAAGATGAAATGTCTTAGAGAGTAGTAGAAGCAACAAAGAGAAGGAGATCTAGAAGCCTGTAGGTCCTTATTGATCAAAGCTACCCCAGCAAGCTTGAGTATTCCCATTGGATTATTATTGAGATTATTATATGAAAGAGAAGTAAGTTATATCTTACATAAACCATGTTTTTAAAAAATCTCTTTGTTAAATTACCAGGCTTTTATTTTAACCAATATACCTTACCTTTTATGATGAAAATACATTTCCTTCTGTGAAAAGCTCAGTATATTATATACCTGGTGAATATGGTTATTTTTCAGTAACTCAGTGATGTTAAAAAAAAAAAGACAACTTCTGAAAATAATGCAATGGGTTGAGTGCTTTCATAAATGCAACCATGAAACAGTAAGTGACCCAATGAACAGGTTTAATTCAGGATGCCAGTGTGAAGGCATCAAATTTTTTTCCTGTCAAAATGTCCCTTATTTTTGTTGTTCACTTATTTCTTTAAAACATAATCTTCTATAGCTGCTTAATAAGCATCTCTTTCATTCAGTTATTGTGTCCTTATTTTTTCTAAGTATTAGCGAACTCAAAGATTTATTGACACTGACCAGAAGACACTCATGCCCTTGTTTGTTCTAATGAACCTTATCTCCTAGAACTCAGAACTGTGCCTGCTGTATAGGGTTCTCAATGAATATTTGAAGACTGGATGAAGATAGTTAGTGAGGTGTGTGTGTGTGTGTGTGTGTGTGTGTGTATACCTGTATACACACCCCTATATATATTTATGCTTACATCTGTGAGAATGGGCCCTATCAAAAAGTCTAGAAACAGCAAGTGTTGGTGAGGATGTGGAGGAAAAGGACTCCTTGTACACTATTGTTGTGTGAGCCCCAATTGAAAATGGTATAGAAGTTTCTGAAAATAGTTCTCATAAATCTGCCATAGGGCCTAGCAATTGCTTTCTAGTTATCTACTCAGAGAATGCAAAAACACTAATTAGAAGGGATATACTCACACCTATGTTCATTGTAACACTAGAGATAATAGCTAAGTTATAAAAACAGCCTAAGTGTTCAACTGTGGTATATATACACAGTGGAATACTACTCACATACAGAAAAGATGAACTCTTGCCATTTGCAACAACATGGATGGAACTGGAAGTGATAATACTAAATAGTGAGAAGGAGAAAGACAAATACATAGTTTCACTTATATGTGGAATCTAAGGAAACAAAACAAGAGGTTAATGAAAACCAATCCATTTAGAAATTCTAGAAATCTGTCTCTAGAATTACAGTTACCAGAGGGGGAATGAAAAGGTAGAGAACAGGGTGTGGAGGTAGTCCAATGTACTATGGAGGGACTGTGGCTACCTTTGTGGTGGGTGTGGTGTGGTAACATGCATCTGAAGAGGTGTGATCCTATACCTCTGAATTATGTACAACATTGTAAACCAATGTTACCGCAATAATAATTTAAAAAAGAACAATAAATTACATAACTGAAAAATAGAGTATTATAAATTAAGAAAAAATACAGGGGCATACTGGAGTGACAAACGATCTTGAAATAAGAGTTTTTGAATAGTCAGTCAACACAGGAGTAGAAGCTCTGAAAGACACATGAGGTTTAGTTGCTGAGTTTATGTTGGTTCCTAGGGACAGAGATGTATAGTATGCACAAAATGAAAGCGATAATTGTCCTATAGGAACTTTCTGGGATGATGAGAAATTTCTATGTCTGCACTACCTAATATACTAGTAGCCACGTGTGGCTGTAAATGTGGCTAATTACTGTAAATGTGGCTAATAGTTGCTATGCTGAAAAAAATAAGTATGAATAATTTAAATAGTAAGGGGTATGAACAAAGATTTAGATATAAGAATGAGCCAGATAAGTTTTGGGCTTATGAGTGCCTGAAGTGAGAATTATGACGTATAAAATTTTTAAAAAGGCTGCAGAAAGATTAATGTTTCAAGTCCCACCTGGACACTGGCAAGTTGGCATTGAACTTGCCATTGCACTACTTCAGTTGTGAACGCATGTATATATACACAGACTGAAAATGAGCACTATTTGTTGATCGATATTAAGAACACTAGAAGATTTGATCAAGGTTTTTAAATTGAAATTTGTGTTTAAAAATTACTAGCTTTTAAGATATGTCATTCTGATATTGTGTTCATCAAAGCATCCAAAATTCAACTACCAGAGTCTTCAAAAAATTATTTCGTAGAAAGCCATGGCATGTTATTTTGAAGCATTGTTTTTATGTGACTATTTTCCAGGAACTTATAATATGTGAAAGAATCTAAAATGTTTTCCTTAAATCTGATATAATTTACCTGAAATTGAATGTGAATATACTTTATTAATTTGTGTCAATTTGTCCCAGAATATTTTTTATCCATAGCATGTAATAATAGTTATATTTAGTGAAAACAATTCTGAAATACCATATGTGTAATTTTTTCATATTTATGTGAGAGAACTGAATGAGAAGGGAAGATGGGGATAAAGATGAGGAAAAAACAGGACAGAGGATATATTTACTAACTTTGATGGAATATTCACTCATACTGAATATTTGAGTCCAATTTCTGTATTCTTTAGATGCATGCAAAAATGTTACATCAGCAAGACCTCTCCAAACTCAGAAGTATCAATGTGATAAATCCCTCTCCTAGCTGTCATGATGTGCTGCATAGTATAAGCAATGTGCAGTCTCTGTGATACGGGAAAATAGAAGTGGATGAGAAAATATAGAGAATATTTTTTCTTTCAGATACCGAGGTCATTTTATGAGATGTAAAGACAGAAGTGTTTCTGGGAGGCATTCTGCTCACACCCAGAGAGCTTTTATCGATCTTCTGCAAAAAGCCAATTTCTGCTTTCATATGTGTAGAACTCCTATTGGGGTCAAAGGTAGAGGACACACCTGGATCCAAAAGGGATTTTTTAACTTGAATTTTCTAAAATAAATTTCAGCAGGAAAAAATTTAATATAAAATATTAAGCCCAGAAGATTCATTATATACACAGTGATCTCTCTGTAATGTTTCTTTCCTCTGTAGGAAACTTGATCCATTTTATGTTTGTTTTGAATTGCTCTGTCTCTCTCACTTCCAAAGATTACCTTTATTCCCCTACTCAGTCGTTTAAAGGAAAAGATAGAAAAGACCTTACACAAATGCTGCTGGAAAGTTGAGCTTTTAATTTGCTATTTGTTTTAGTACTAAGTAGCAACACTTGAGTAATTTGGAGCAAGCTACATTAAATTCTCTGATATTCAGATTTAGCAGCTCTAGATTGGGCTGGTGCCTGTCAGTTGTTGGTGAAAGAATTCAATGGGGGATTTTTGTGTTGCTGTTCTTAAATTGGAAACACATGATTTAAATAAAGTCTCCAAAGTTGCTTCTGTACTCTTTGATTTGCGTTCTTGCTTTCATTTATATTAGACCAGCACTGGATGCTTACTGTGTTAAAATATTCTGAAAGTCCCATTGTGAAAGAGTTTTGTGATTGGAGTAAAATCTGCTCTTTAAGGAACACCATAGGAGATTTTTGGTTTATTGCAATATTTCTTTTTAATGAAACACATTTTTGAATATTTAATTGAATTCTTGCATTAAAATTTGCCCCCCATCATAATGGGACATTGTTTCTTTGGAATATAAAACATTTAGTCCCACAACTCCAGAAATCTTGATAAATGATTACTTAGCCGATGGTTGTACCAGACACGTGGGCGTATCTGTTCCAAAATCTGAACCCATGGAAGGGCTGTGGACATCCTCCAACAATTTAATGTTGTAATTGAATTACTCTTTTCTGGGGGCTGTCTCTTTTCTGTAGCCTTCTGAATAATCTGAATATCAAGACTGGAAGTAAAAAAAAGACTTCTTAGAATTTCTGATGAGGTTGGAGACTGCAGCATTTTGTGCAGGATCAAGAATCCACCTGAAAGACTAACTAGGTGTGATTTATGGTGATAATGACTTACCTTGTCATTTCCCAAACAAAAGTTGGACTTAAATTGGGTCTAAAGTATATTCCAACTTAATCTTGCTCCACTGGTCATTTTCCATCAGCAAGATACCACTGACAATGGCTCTTTCTGGTGTTAAATAAGGATCCTTTTGTCAGCGAGAATATGTGTGTATATGTGACTATTCACCCTGTCTCTTCAGTTAATCAGCTATTCTTCCTCTTCACTGATCTATCCTATAAAAATCCCTAAAGTCCATACTACTGAAAATTTTGAACTGTTCTAAACATGTCAAAACTTCGTCTGTCTTTTCTTCTTTTTCGAAGTTTCTTTGTAAATATTTGATTCCCTATATTGTAAAAGAGGAATAAAAATATTCAAAGCCCCCCTTTTTTTTTTAATAGGACAAGGCTTATTTTTCATATATATATTTGATTTTTTAAAAATAGAAATATGCACAAAAATATATACAAAAAAGAATCATATAATGAAGCTATACTTCACAAATTATCAACTTTTACCAAATGTTTTATCACTTTTACCTGTTCTATTTTACTGGTCACTCTTTATCCAGTCTATTTTAAAGCAACTCTGAAACATTTTATCTTTACACATATAAATATGCTGATAAGCATTTTTAATCTTAAATAAAAAGTAAGACTATCATTCAATAATCATGTCTATCAAATTCAATTATTACTTTGGATCATTATTAGTCTTTATTTAAGCTTTTCTGATGATCTCAATGATGTAATTTTGCTATCAGCATTTTCAAATCAGGATCAAGTGAAGTACATAGTTATATTTGGTTATTATGTCTTTAAAGTCTTATTCTAATGAAGTGCTCCCTCAGAGATCACTTTTTTTTTTAAGTTAATTGATTTTGGAGAAATGAGGTCATTTATCCATTCAGTAGAATGTGCCACCTTCTGGATCTGACTGATTCTTTGTGGCAACTGCTCTATTCCTTGTTTCATGTACACTATTCATTAGACAGAACTGGAGGCATTATGAGATCAGATGCAAATTTTGAGGAAAGAATACTTCACAACAGCTACTGTGTCACTGCATCACATCTTGATGTATATTCTCCCTGTTGACTCACATTTAGTGATGCAAAGACTGGTCATTTGGTTCAGGTAGAATCAGCCTAAACCCTCCATTATGAAGAAGAGGTGAAGGAAGCTTAAATTGTGATCCTGTTTTTACAAAATACTTTATAGTTTTAGCTATCATTGAGTGTTGTCTGCAGTCATCATTTAATTGTAGTAGCAAAATGATTTTCATTTTCTTTCTTGAAAATCTTTCAAAACAAATCTTAACCTTATTAAAAAGTTGATAGTAAAGAAAAGTATTTCCTGTGTCTTTGAACGTTTACTGATGTAATGACCAAGCATACTCTAAGACTCTAGTCTAGGCATTTCCCTACATAACTACAATTCACCATTAAAATTCAGCAAATTAATATCATTACTATAATTTACTCTTAGGCCCCATTCAAGTTTTGCCAAATATCTCTATAATGTCCTTCATAACAACAACAACAACAAAAATTCAATTCAGAATGATTGTCTTCGGTTTTCATGATTTAAAAAAAATACTGATTTACTAATTTACTATTGATTTACAATGTTGTATAAGTTTCAGGGGTACAGCTTCATACCTGGATATGTGATATACACACTCCAACAACTACCAAAGTCCTAGTACCATTCACCACTATCAAACTGGCCCTTCTATTCATTCCTTCCCCCCTCCTTCCCCTGTGGTAACCACATTTCTCTGTTATTTTTATTGTGTTTTGGTAGTTTGACTTGTTTATGCTAGACGATTTCACTCAAACATGTAATATATAAATATCAAAACTAAAGCTTATTTTTTTTTATAAAAAGTTTTAATGCTTCTTTAGATTTCTTTGATCTGGAACAATTTCTCAGTCCTTAGTTTTCATCATCTGGGTTTTCTTGATGATTACTAGCTACTTTTTTAGTATTATGTCCTAAAATTTGTGTTTTACTGTTACCTCCTGATGATTAGATTCAGGTTATACATCTTTTGCAGAAATATCACAAGTGTCATGTTCTTGTTACCTCCTTTCAGGTGTTTCATGCCTTTGATTTGTTCCATTCATGATGATTCTCACTTTCATCATTTGACCTACATGTCAGGTTTTTCTGCTGTGAATTTACCCACTACTCTTTTTTTTTTTTTTTTTTTTGGGCAGTGCTAGGATTTTATTTATTTATTTATTATTGTTATTAATGTCTTTTACATTTTGTATTCCCCTTGGGTAGCCCACCACCAATTAACCCGTGATCCATCTCCATGGTCCCTTGTATTCTTTTCTATTCCATTTTGTGCCCTTATCCTCCCCTCCCCTTGCCCCTCCCCCCCCACCCCCGAGTGTCTCTCTCCTATTTGGTTTCCCTATAGTCCTGTTATAAGTGAAACCATTCGATATTTTTCTTTTTCTTTCTGGCTTATTTCACTGAGTATGATTCTCTCTAATTCCATCCATGTCGCTGCAAATTGCATGTGTTTATCTTCTTTGAATGCTGAATAGTATTCCATTGTGTATATGTACCACATCTTCTGGATCCAATCATCTGTTTTTGGACATCTGGGTTGCTTCCATACCTTTGCTATTGTGAATAGTGCCACAATGAACATACGGGTGCATGTATCCTTTCGGATTAGTGTTTTTGTGTCCTTTGGAATTTACCCACTACTCTTTTGTAATTACTTAATATTTTATGGTGAGGTGTTTTGAAACTATTGAAATATCTTGCTCATCATAAAGTTTTCAATTTATTTATTTTTATAGCTGTATAGACTCAGTCTCCTATTTTATTCGATGAGTTATAATCTATTAATATTTTTAATTTGGACAAGTTGGCCAATTAGAGTCCCTGGAAAGTTGGCTCCTGTGACCTTTTGATGTTCCCATTATTATGTACCTACCTACCTATTTTCTGATACCAGAAATGACCTGTAATTGTCCAGCTTGGAATCAGTCATTCATTAAGGATCCCCGATTCCTTTTTGTGGAGATTAAAAAAGTCAAGATCTGGACTCCAGGTATACTTGTTGCTATGGGAATTTCACTGTGTCCTGGTCCTCTCAGTGGACATACATACAAACATGAACACTGTCGGGTAAATGAAAAAAATCATCAGGTTTTTCTGCCCTCCCATCAATGATAGGCCTCTGCACAGGCCTACACTCATCTTTAACTAGACTATCACTTTTTAATATAATATCTGGCACATCATGGATATTGAACTAACATTATGAATTCATGATTATAATTCAGATTACTTAGACATTTAGTTTGAGTCAGAACAATGTTCCCTTTGAGAAATAATTTATCTGTCCTTTCCGGACATTTCATTTAAAAGGTATCTAAAGAAATAACACGTATTATATTTTCTTTTTAAGCAGAGACTTTAAGTATATTTTAAAGTTATAGTAACTTGAATTACCATTTATCTTTTCATAATGTTTATGTACTCTTATGTGTAACTGCATTAAATTCATTCCTTTATGAGAAAGGTCAAAATTATGTGCATATTCTTGGCAGATGGAAATGAATTTTATTTACTGAAAACAAAGGTACTATATTTATTGTGAAGAAAGATATCTTTAAGTGGTTAGACTAAAAATGAAACTACTCAAAAGAAAAAAATGAAGTGGAAAAATGCAAATGATTATGGAAATACGAATACAGTGATAGAAATATCTTATCCTTTTTATTCTTATCCATTTATCTAGAAGATGAAAAATCATTCTGAATGAAAGTACTTTACCACTATATTTTTCTGCTGATATTAGTTTTATTCTTATTTGTAGTTAGAACAAGGAATTTAATAATAAAGCATAACAACACTAATAATTTACACTCGAGTTCATAGCTTTACTTATGTCTTATGGTTCTGCAAGTGTGTAGGAGAAACTCTTGCTAAGGAAAAGAATAACGGATAAAATTTTGTGTGTTTGGTCTGAGCATCTAGTTGAATTAATTTATGTGTGGGGAATTTCAGTGTCTTGCTTTTGACTGTTCAGATCCTCTAGCTAGCCTTCTCTACCATGAATTGTGTTCTGGAGATTCTAAACTGGATGGACTACATTGATGAGATTTAATATTTTGTGCTTCTGTTTGGATTAGGGTAGTTGTAATAGGTTGGAGGTAGAGAGGAAACATTTATTCCTCTAGTTTCTACCGTGTGGCATTGCACTACATCCTTTGTCCAAAAGTCACAGTTCCTTTCTGTTAGTTGGCCTTCTCTGTACAATTCTCCCGTTTCTTTCCCTCCATCTCTCTCTGTCCCTGTCTCTCTCTCTCTCTCTCTCTCTCTTGTTTATGGCAGGCATTCCTCCTGTCCCTTATTGTTTCAGGCCTAGAGATGTTAACATTGCCACACTGTTATAAGTGCCAGGATATTGCTTTACCTTTTGTGACTTCTTCACACCCTGTCCACACCTTTGTGAATAGATCCATTTATGAAATTCTATACATATAATAGATTTGAAATTTCATTATTTCATGTCTATAGTAATTGGAACCAAGGGTAGAAAGGAGACTGGGAATGAATTACATAATTTGAGAAATTTCTTGCTGGGTATGGGGAATGGATAATTATTGGCAGGCAGTGGTAACATCATCATCTCAGTATCAGCAGTAGTGACATGCTGATTGAAATACCAATTGAAAATATGTTGCTTTGATGAAGATAGTGATCATAGAGTTAGGGTCCTTGAGGGTGTATATAGGGAGATGGAGGATTATCTTAGGACATGCATAGAAAAATCAAATAATCTCAAAGGCTATTTAGGTGTGCCTTGTCTCCAACTGTGTCAGAATGGAAACAGCTGAAGATAAAGAAAAGGACCTAGATATAAAGGGTTCAGAAATTCAGGTCCAAAATAAATGCGGTACATTGCCAGATCTATTATGCTAAGGTAAAAGCAAAAAAGGGAATACATTCCACTAAAATATGGAAAAGAATCATTTGGGCACATATAGACCAAGTTGAGAATTTAAGCATCCCAAAACCCTAGACTACTTCTGCTGGCAGAGGAAAAATCTTCCCTTTATCTAAAAGAAAGAGCCTTATCTTAAAAAAAAAATGATTTTGATGATTGTATATGTTGCCTCACAAATAGATGCTAGGCTGTAAACGATGTGATGCTTTCTCTCACCAAGGCTGACCCAACAAATACTAACTATGTACCCCATCCTGGACCATGCTCTGGGGTACAAGTTAATTAACTGGTGAAGAGGTTAATTATAGTAGATCCCTTTCATCATGGATGGGCAATGTTTTATCCTTCACAATTTGGGTATGGATTTACATTTTTTGCCTAATGTGCTTCTGCTAGCATCACTGTTAGTGGATTTATAGGATGCCATTGATTAACAATCAGAGGACTCATCTGATGAGAAGAGCAGCCCAGCAGTGGGCTATTTTATCACAGAATTAACTGATTTAATATATGCCTCACTAAATAGAAGCAGCTGGATTATACAATGATAGAAGGCTTGCTGTAGCTCAGTTACAATTCCATTTGGGAAGTGGAAAAAGTTCAGAGATAATGAGTCCTGCAATATTGCTTTACCCCATGATTTTACTACACCTCAACTTTTATCAAATTCTCTTTTACTTACTCAAATTGATGTTGCCATTTGTTTCTTGCCAGGTCACTGACTGTTAAGAGTAAAAAGGAAGCTTTTTGATATTTAATCTTATTTTTTACCTGTATACAAAGCCTGATCAGTTCAGGTCAAGGTGCATTTCTTGAGGTTGGTGGAGCTAATCAGAGAAAGTGATAGATGTTGAAGTCTTGTCTTCTTAGCTGTAGAACATTGCTGGTAAATAACTGCTTGTAATTGGAAAAGCACATCTAGGACAGCTCAAAATTAAATTTGGAAAGTTAAACTGTACTGATAAATGAAATAGATTGCTCCCAGTGTCGTACTTTCATTATTTTGATATCAGATTTTTTTATATCCAAAAAGGTAGGTTTATTTTAAACAGGGAAAGAAAAGTAAGAGATGTTTGCACAGAAAGAGCAGGCAGAAAGAGCTGCCCTCAAAGGACAGGTTTGTTGGAATAAACACCTGCCTAGTCACAGGGGGGTGAGAGGTGCTTATGCTGCTTTGCAAGGGGAAAGGTGTGTTGAAAGAAACAGCTGCATAGTCACAAGTGAGCAGGAGAGCTGCTGATTTAAAAAATAAACAGAACTCAGAGGAATTAGAACTATGGCTATGTGGGTCAGTGTGTGAGGGAATAAATTACTTTGTGTCTGTACAGTTCTTGATCCTATCTGTACAGTTCTTGATCCTGGGGTTAAGTGATCTCCCCTCACTTTGTTATGGTATTGTTCTTTGCTAATGCTCTATTTCATCTGTTTATGCAGTAGTCATGTTAGAAAGGGTGACAAATGTTGGGGTTCCTCCCTCTGGGAATCATACAAATTTTCTTCTGTTCATGGTGTTGTTAAGGGGTGGGAAGTTGAATTGTGTTTGGTTCCGTAATTTTGTAAGGCTAAACAACTTAGCCTTGAAGGGTTATTCAAGATTAGTTTAAAAATTAAAATTTGATAGCTTTCTGAAGTCAGTGATGGATCATATTTTCCAACCCAATAATTTACAATCCAGACAATTTTGTTGAATTTATTTCTCTTAATAGGTGTTCTATCTTAATCTGGTTCTCTATTTTGCTACAGTTATAACATTTGGAGGTATCCATACTCCTTAAAACCATAATTTTGAAAATCTAACTATTTCTGATGGTCTGATAGACTTTATACTTTTCTCACGTACAGGTAGAAACAGGTTGGCTCCCTTAGTAGCTGTCTTTTATATACATGAAATTGAAATGCTTGACTGCTAATGTACAAACACCTGGAAGTATTAAAGGAAAAATGTGCTTATAGTCCTAGACCAAGATCAGCATAGTCATTATGCAAACCAATGTAGGTTTGGCTTCAGAAATCATGAACTTTCCTGATGGTAATTGAACTTTCCTGATATTCTCCTTGAAGATCATATTTTAGGGATTTGTACAAGTGATGGAACTGTAACTTTATTGTATGATTTTTTTTTTAAGATTTATTTATGCATACAAGCTGGGGTACAGGCCAGAGGTGTGGGGTGGCGAGAGGGTTCACCAGAGACAGAGTGGGGAGCGGATCAGGCAGATTTACTGAAATACACTGCTGAGGGGAGCAGCGGGCAAGGCAGGAGAGGTCTGCCGCGCCATGTGGGAATCTCCCCGGCTGGGCGTCGAACTCATGTCGCCACTGCCGACAGCTCCACAGCACAGCGCTTAACCGCTGCCCCACCAGGGAGGCCCCCCATTTATTTTTTTGACTAAATTGATGTCAGGAAGAGCATTCATAAAGGTCCAAGTTGAGAGTCTCCAACAGTGGATGAGCAATGTACATCCTATTGTGTGTCTTCTGATGCCTTCCACCCCTCAGCCCTACTAGTCCCATGGACCTAACTGTGGTTTTTCACAGGGACATTGTGCTCTTAGAACTCTTTCCCTGCAGCTTAGAATATCCTACTTTTCTTCCTTCATTTTTCAGGCTCTTGACCATGTACTGCATTCCTTGATGGATCCGATTTGAGGCATGTGTCCATCCAGTATGCCTCTTGTGTGCATTCCTGTCTGATTTGTAGCTGGCTATTCTACTAAATTATATGTTCTTTGAGGGAAAAAATATTTATGTTTGTATTCCTAGATCAGTTTAATGGTTCTGAAGATAGTCTTTACTATCTGTGTGAGCTGTTTAAGCTCCAATTTGCCATTCATAAGGTGTATGACTGAGTAAAGTGTTTAATACATTTTGAACCTTAATGCCTTCCTTTGAAAAATAGGAAAATAACATTACCTAATATAAATATTTTGAGAATGGAATTATATATATACAAAGCATATAGACCAGAGCCTGCAGGATAATATATTCTTAATAATGGGTATGCAGTATTCACAACATATGTAGAGTAAATCTTTCATTTCTGATTAGACATGTATACTTAACAAAAGTGGAGCTATTTAATTATCTTAGATCATTGATGCACATGAAAAACTTTAATCACAAAGCAAGAAAAAAAATGAAAGGCAATGTGTAAGATCTGACATTTATTTTTGGTTACCATGCAAACATTATCCTACCACCAACTCACATATTATTGATATTTGGATAAATTACAATATTGACATTGTACTAAAGTTACTGAAATTAAGAGTCATTGTAACAACCTGCCCTGATCAATAAGGATTTTGCTGAAAGGATAAAGTCCAAGTTCATTTTTTTTTTAAGATTTTTTTTTAAAAGATTTATTTATTTATACATACAAGCTGGGGTACAGGCCAGAGATGTGGGGCGGCGAGAGGGTTCACCAGAGACAGAGTAGGGAGCAGAACAGGCAGATCAGAAATACACTGCTGAAGGGAGCAGTGGGCAAGGCAGGAGAGGTCTGCCACACATGTGGGATTCTCCCTGGCTGGGAGTCGAACTCGCATCATGCACTGCCGACAGCTCCACAGCGCAACGCTCAACTGCTGCACCACCAGGGAGGCCCCAAGTTCATTTTTTATGGAACAAAGGATTTTTTTTTTTAAAGATTGATTTATTTATACATACAAGCTGGAGTACAGGCCAGAGGCGTGGGGCGGCGAGAGGGTTCACCAGAGACAGAGTGGGGAGCAGAACAGGCAGATCAGAAATACACTGCTGAGGGGAGCAGAGGGCAAGGCAGGAGAGGTCTGCCGCACCATGTGGGATTTGCCCCTGCTGGGCGTCGAACCCGCATGGTGCGCTGCCAACAGCTCCACAGCGCAGTGCTCAACCGCTGCGCCACCAGGGAGACGCCAACAAAGGATTTTTTCACAGTCTTTCTGTGGTTTTCCTCTCCTAACCTAGTTCTCTGTGAATGCTATTCCACATTTTAAGGCTCCTGTCCCCTGCACTTTGATTGTGAAAACCGTCATTCAGTAGAGTCTCGCCTTCCCAATTTACAGGCAGATACTTAGCCCTTTTTCAAGATCCAGATCAAAAGTTACTTGTGCTGATAAGAATTTTATGAGAATCTAGTATGAAATTTACTATTCTTTTTTTCTAATTTCACCCTACCTTATAGATTTTGTGGCACAGTCCTTCATATTGCTATATCTCCTTGCTAGACTGTAAACCACATGAGGGCAGACCCTGGTATATGGTAACTGCTCACTAAATGTTTGCTAAATAAAGGAACAAATGATACCATATAGTAAGCGTATTCAAGCTGCAGTACTTATATTACAACTCCACTTCTTCACCGTGCACATTAATAAACAACTATCATATTTCCAGAAGAATCCTTAAATTTGAATTTTAATATATAGATTGGTGTACTTGATTTAAGTGATCTGGGAAGATAGTCTTTAAAGAAATTGGTGGAATGTGCTTATAACATGTAGGGATATTTTATTTAAAAGGAGATCTAATTCTCTCTTAAACACAGTATATTGCCTACATGAATAAGGTAACAAAGAATAAGAAGTGAAAATAAAAATAGAATTTCCACACAAGGTAAACTGGACAGTATCCAGTTTGTATATAAATTAACTTAGGTAGGGTCTCCCTGGTGGCACAAAGGTTAAAATTTCAGCACTATCAAGCTGTTGCCAGTTACTTCATCCTGAATTTGATCCCGGGCCTGGGTGCTAACCACATGGCACTATAGACCTCTCCTGTCTCACCCGCTGCTCCCTTTAGCAGTGTGTTTCAGTGGATCTGACTGTTCTGCTCCCCACTCTGTCTCTGGTGAATCCTCTCACCTCCTCCCTCCCACACCCCCCTGCACTTTTGGCCTACACCTCAGTTGTTATTTGCAAAATAAAAATATCTTTTAAAAAATAAATTAACTTAGATAATTTGGCTAATATAAACACACTAGGTTAAGATTCAGGACTATGGTTCAAGTCAAATTAGAACAATAGTATGAGTGAATTATTCTGAGGTCAAACTAATATGACTATTACTAGAGACTAATTTTAGGACTAGAATATAATTTTCCATGTGCTCAGAATGAGAAAAAGTAAATTGGAAACAGTCTGTTTTGGCTACTTTCTATATTTCAACTCTGTTTGAGTTGCAGGAAGTTTTCTTATTCTCATAATTGGTCTTAGTAACCTCTCCACTAGGATGGTGTGAGAGAAGCTGAGTGAAAGTTGTCCTCCCTAAAATGCTCCTGTAATCTCTCCTCCTCTTTCCCTGTTCAAAGAAGTGCTCAGATATAGATGTGGTACATATACACAATGGAATACTATTCAACATTCAAAGAAGATAAACACATGCAATTTGCAGTGACATGGATGGAATTAGAGGGGATCATACTCAGTGAAATAAGCCAGAAAGAAAGAGAAAAATATCGAATGGTTTCACTTATAACAGGACTATAAGAAAACCAAATAGGAGAGAGGCACTCAGCAGGGGAGGGTGGGGCAAGGGGGGAGGGAGCGTAAGGGCACAAAATGAAGTAGAATAGAACACAAGGGACCATGGAGATGGATCACGGGTGAATTGGTGGTGGGTTACCCAAGGGGAATACAAAATGTAAAAGATATAAATAACAATAAAAATATATATTTTATATATATATAATATATATATTTAAATTATATATTCAATTATATATATATAATTATATATATTAAATAAATATATATGTTTATATATATGTATAAAAAACAGACAATTTCAGATATAAAGGTTGAGATTTGAAGTGTGACCTCTTACTAGCAGTGTGGTCTTGGAAAATTCTTTTTTTAAAATTGAGGTAGCATTAGATTACAATACTATTGCTTTGTGTAAGTTTCAGGAAAACAGTGTCCTACTTTGACTAAAGTAGTCACTATTCACCATAACCCAATAAAGTTCCTCTGTCCATTCCATCCACTCCTCAACTGCTTTCCTCTCTGGTAAGCATATTTGGTTGTTAGAATAAAGGGTTTATTTTGGTTTTATTTTTTGTTCATTTGCTTTGTTTCTTTATATTCTTCATGAGTGATTTCATGTGATTTTCTCTCTTTCTTGTTTCACTTAGCATAATCCTCTCAAGTTTCATCTATGTTGAGTTGCAAATGGCAAGATTTCATCTCGGTTAGTTGAGTTGCATTCCATTGTGTACATATACTGCATATGTACACATATATCCAATCCATCATTGGACATTGGCTATTGTGCATAGTGCTACAATGAACATAAGGGTGCATATGTATTTTCAAATCAGTCTTAATATTATTCAAGTAAATGCCAGCAGATGAAAAAGTTCGATCATATGGTAGTTCTATTTTTAATTTTTTGAGGAAACTCCAGTTGCTACTTTTGTAAAGTGAGATTCTATCTCCTCACAGGGTTTTTATGAGAATGAAATGATAGAATACACATAAGAACAGTAAATAAACTGCAAAAAACTATGTAAAGGTGGCTTTGTGTTATAAATCTGTGCTAAGCTCTCAGCAATAGTAGTTAGCAAATATCTTCCTTGTCTCTAACCTCTCAGAATATTTCTTTTAAGAGTGGTGCTGGGAGAAGGACCATGTTCTGTTACCAGCTATTGAGAAATAGAATATGAAAGGGGACATGTTGTATTCTACTTGACTCATGGACAACCTTTGGGGTCATTGTCTGCAGACCTGAGTTTTCTGTATAATTGGAGATTAATGTTTTATTTTTTATTTTTAAAAAGATTTATTTATTATTTATGCATACAAGAACTGGGGTGTAGGCCAGAGGTGGGGGTTGAGAGGATTCACCAGAAATGGAGTAGGGAGCAGAACAGGTAGATCTATTGAGATAGACTGCTGAGGGGAGCAGCGGGCAAGACAGGAGAGGTCTGCTGCGCCATGTGGGTTAGCTCCTTGACTGGGATTTGAACTCGTGTTGCAGTGGCTGGAGGTAGCTTGATAGTGCTGAGCCTTTAACCCCTGTACCACCAGGGAGGCCCTGAAGATTAATGTTTCAAAGCCTCCCTCAACATTTGAAAATTTCTTGATGAAAATCATTTGAAGATATATTTTTTAAATTATTTATTTATATGTATATTACAGTGAAGATATATTTAATATGAAGGAGCTAGTGAAGGAGAGATAGATTATTTATTGTGAGTAGAAGCAAATATAAATATTCTGGCTCTACCTTATTACCTTGTAAAGAGCAAGCTCACCATAATTTTCCACTTTATTGGTGGTTCAGGGACATCATTATGAATATTAGTTATACTTTGCTATAACACTACAATGACTTCAGGGAATATGCTGTGTATTGGATTATTTGCCTTTATATCAAATCATTCCAAATTGTTATATATTTTAAAACTTGATTATTTAAAAAAAATTTATTTTCTCCTTTGCTGTCACTTCTATTTGCTGCATGGCCATACTTATACTACCTGCTTTCTTCTTTTCATTTGTGCATCTCTAGAATTCAAGAGAGAGAAAATCTGTTTCATATAAATCCCCCTCTCAGTACTGCTTCTATTGGCAGAGGTTAAGGAGATATCTAGCTGTAACAAGGTAATCCTTAGGGAAAGGGGAGTTTACAGGTTCCCTGCCCCACCCAAAGGGTGGACCTGGGCAGGAAGGGGAAGCTAGAGAAATCAGGGAGAAGGAAGGAAGGGGATTAGGAGAGGACCTGGAGGAGGCACATGGAGCAAAAAGACATGTGAAGAAGCTTTGCTTGCTTCTTGGCCTTGGACTTGTACCAGGGACTTGGGGGACATGGAAGGAGACACTTGAAAGCGACGGAGAGGTGAGAAGCCCACGGGGAGGCTTGCAATGGCAGCCTTTACCTTGACTTGGGCTTTGATTTTGCTCTTTTCCTCCAGACTTGCCTGGCCCCTCTTACCCCTTTCCTATGGGTCCCTGCCACAAGGTGCTTAAAATTGTGGCAGGCTTTTGGATCTCATTGGTCCTGCTTTGGTCCAGCCCTGTTTGGCTGGGCATTTTCTCATGAGGGGATGGGTAACTTTGGGTGCTTCATTGGAAAACTATTTTAACTATATTCTTTTCTTTTCTCTCTTTTGCACACTAATTGTATTAAAGTTCTCTTCTATTGAAGGTCTTATGCACTGGGAATATGTTTGTCTTGATATGGCAGATAGCAGAACCCATTTAGAGCAGGCAGGGTTGGGGGTCCTGGGGTACCCCTCACCCTACCTTGGACTACAACCTCCCCTGTCCCCACTTCACACTCAGAACCATTCTGTCTTGTGACAGTTAGGGCTAATAATCAAATGCTTTATTTCTCATCAGGTCATCTCTCACTTCTAAAACTTTAATCCCCTTTTTTCAGACTGTCCATTTTGGCCCTATCTCTCACTCATATCCCAAATTCTAAGTCTCTACCAATGTACCCTAGGAATTCGTGTTCAATGAAGGATGCAAAGCTTTTCTGGGGCTGAGAGAGTATCAGTTCAGACTCAAGAGAGACAAAAGCCTCCCTACTCTTCATCAGTCCAGGAGTTCAGACAAGGGTGGAGGCAGTTACAAAATGAGCAGGAAGCAGGATCCCCCTTTTGAGGGATTGTTTTCTTATCCACTTTGTTATACTCAGCTATCATTGGGAATACCCAGTTGCTAAGACACCCTCACCTCACAAGACTACTTAATCTCTAGTTAATTCTTGCTTCAGAAACAGCCAATCCAGAGCTGATTCTGACATTGATTAGACCCTCCTCAGAATTCTGTGCAAGGAACCCAGCCCTTGCAAAGTGAGCTTTTGTCCTCCCCTTTGCTGAAAATTGCATTCCATGATTGCAGCAGTGCCTCCCCGCACTGTGTGAAATCGATAAATCTGATTTTGTCAGACTACAGTTTTGTTCCTTGTCGCTTTTGACTGATTAGACTTTAACAACAATTGTTGTTAAATTCCCCTTTATCGCTGACCTCTTTTCTGAACATAACATTCTTGTCATATTCTAACTGGATCTCTACACTCTTCCCCCTGCAGCCTCCTGACTGGTAGCTGTAGTTTCATGAATCTTATACTACAGGACCTACAGATGGAACATGTGATCTCTTTGCTGATTCTAGATCACTCTTACTCTTCTTACAAACATTCAGTTTTAAATCCTATCCCATCACACTATATTATTGCCCCTACTCTTCCTTGTTAAAACAATCTGTTGTCACCATCTGGCTCACTCCCACCCCACTATCTTTTATTCTGAAAACTTTAGCTTGTCTATCTGATATTCTTTATAGTGATGGTATTCCAGTTCTTGATAATTTCAGTATCTCCATAGATGACACTTCCAGTTTCCTGGCTCCTTGGTTTCTTGACCTTCTCTAATTTTTTTTTTTTTATCCTCAGTCGACTTTAAATTACTCTTGGGGACATATTTTAAGACTCTGTCAGTACACATAATTTAAGACCTCTGTAATCTTAATTTCAAGTACCCCTCTAAGTAATGTCTATTTTTTCAGCTTATGTTCTTGAATAAGTTTCAATTCTACCAAATATAATCCCATCAGTTTTAATGCCCACAACCCCTTTGTGTCCTCAGTTTATTCCTTGTCTTTGTCTTAAATTACACAGCTTATCATTACAATGGCTTCGTGATCTTGAATAGCAAAATACAATGTTGTTCAAACACAACGCTTTCCCTGTTTTACGTCTGTATAGCTGAACACAGCTGAAGAAAAATACTCAACCATGCTGTCTGATTTAATTTTATGTTTTTCACTTGAAAAATTACTAAAAAAAAAAAAAAAGGCAGCTTAGGCCTGTAACAAAGCATCATGTTTTAAAGCACGTCTGTAAATGTATATGAAAATATATACACTGCTATATACAAATCAGCTGATAAGCCACAACTCTTCTATGTTAAAAATAAGCTGTTTCCCTGTAAAAGCAGCACCTTTGTGACATTTTTAACTTCTATATCCCTCTTTCCTTCTCACCCTCTCCTCTAGCAGAATTTATACCAGCCACCTTATAGTCCTCCTCCTCACAAGCCTCTGAAAACTTTCCTTCCTCCGTGTCCTCACCAGTGTAGCAGTGAACAAGGGCAAATTTGGCGTACATCAGGTTGACTTGTGGTCTGGGAGCGCCCAGGCCTCAATGATGGTTGTGGTGCTCAGCATGCACACAGCTCTCTGTACTGTGGCCGGGACTCCTGCTGGTACCGGGGGGGAAGCTGGTGATCAGTGTCAAATGTGAAACCAGTAGGTCACTAATACATAAACTGGGTGATACACTTAGTCTTCATGGTGTCAGTGGTGGCACTGACACTTTGGTTCCCATGGGAACCATGTTGTTATGGTACAACAGGTAGCAAGCCATATATTTACCATGGTGGGGGTCACATTTCACCATCTGATTGGCAACAGAAAGTTGCTCATGGGGCCTCCCTGGGCATGCAAGGGGTTAAGTCTCAGTACTATGAAACTATCAGCAGCCATTGCAGCATGAGTTTGATCCCTGGCCAGGGAGCTGACCCACATGGCACAGCAGACCTCTTCTGTCTCTCCAGCTGCTCCCCTCAGCAGTATATTTCAGTCGATCCGCCTGTTCTGCTGCCCCTCTGTCTCTGGTGAATCCTCTCACACCCCCCATGCCTCTGGCCTGCACCCCAGCTCTTGTAAGAATAAATCTTAAAAAAAAAAAAAAAGGAAGCTGCTCATGGTTCGCCTTCTCTGCAGATGTGGCAGGGGCATATGTGGTCAGAGGGAAGTAGATTCAGGGTTGGAAACCAGGATGGTGTGGGATTTTGTTAGTTTAACATTTAGGGATCCATTAAATCTGAGGAAGCAGTGATGGTGGACACAATTTGACCTTTTACTTATTTCAGTAGTGTAGGTTGGGCATCGTTATCAAGGTTTCTATGACATGATATAAATGGCCTCATTGTTTGCCATGAAGGCACAGAGAGCTCCAGGCATGTGGTGGTGGTAAGGATGGACTTGTAGGGTTCAATAGTTGCTGCAGAAACCTGGAGGGAAAGGCTTGGACTTCTTGCCATAATCAACAGAGATATGTTCCATCATGAGAGAGGTAAACTAGGCCAGTTCCCCCACTAACACAATGGAAAACCAAGAAGTCATGAAGACTTATGTGAGGTGGTCAGCCAGTTTTCAAATTCAAACCAAGATAAGGTCAGCTTGCTAGCTGTGTAGTGCCCACATTCATGGTTATTGGCAGCATTTTCCTTGCTTGTGATGAGCTACTGAGGTAGAAGAGAGAGCAGTAGGTGCCCATGCCAGTGCCAGTGACTGGATTCCAGGTCTACAAACACTGCCTTGGGCATATGCTTTCCAGTGCCTTGCCACAATGAAGAAGGTATCTTGAGAATTGTCTCACTACTGGGCATATGGCCATTGGGTACCATGTTTCAGGCAGTAGAGCTCCCAGCATGCATTGCAGATCTGGAAACATGGAGAAAGATGCACTCATTCATGATTGTTGCATTGCCGCTGCTGTGCAAATGACAGAGGAAAAAGGGGAGGTTGTTGCTCTTTACAGAGTGACTCTTAGGCAGTTGATGTTAGAGAATCTTGACAAACTAATTTTTTTATTGTAATTTGTGTGTGTGTGTGTGTGTGTGTGTGTGTGTATATATAGCATAAAACTTAAGATTTTAGCCACTTTAAATCTCCACTTCATTGGCATTAAATGCATTCTCACTGTTTAAACATCACTACCATCTACCTTTCTCTACCTCCAGACTTTCATTTCTCAGACTGGAACTCTATATTCACTAAACAATAACTCTTCACCCATTGGAAACCACCTTTCTAGTTTTTGTCTCTATGAATTTGACTACTCTAAGTACCTCATGTAAGTGGAATTATACAGTTTTTGCTGTTTTGTGACTAGTTTGCTGGCTATTTTACTTAGCATAATATATTCAAGGCTCATCTGTATTGTAACATGTATCAGAATTTTTTTCTTTTTTGGAATTCTCCTACAGTGTTGGTGGGATGTAGACTGGTTCAGACCCTCTGGAAAATAATATGGAGTTTCCTTAAAATATTAAAAATTAATATACCATATAATCTAGCAATTCCATTCTCAGGTATCTACCTGAAGAATGCAAAAACACTAATTTGAAGGGATATGTGCACTCCTATGTTCACTATTTACATAGGCAAGCTATGAAAGCAACCTCGGTGCCCAGAGACATGAATGGATTAGGAAGATGTTGTCTGTATACACAATGTAATACTGCTCAGGTATAGAAAAGATAAACTCTTGACACTTGTGACAACATGAATGGAGCTGGAGGGGGATTATACTCAGTGAAATAACTGAGAAGGAAAAAGGTTGTATCACTTATATGTGAAATATAGAGAAATAACCCAAAATGTCAGGTAAAACCAAACCAATAACTAACTCTAGAAATCTGACTTAGAACTGAGGTTATCAAAGAGGAGGGAGAGCAAGCAGAGAGAAGTAGAGAGGGGGCAAAATGGACTGCGGTAGAGGACCCTGAGTGCCTTGGTAGTAGGTGTTGTGTAGTGACATACACCGAAGGGTGTGATCCTATATCTCCAAATCATAAATAATGTTGTAAACCAATGCTACCTCGATTTTAAAAGGAATTTTCTTCCTTTTTAAGGCTGCATGTATGTAACATATTTTATTTATCCAGTCATGATTTTATTTTAAATTTGTGAACATCTGTCTCCTTTGGACCTCAACACTGCCAGTTTCTTCTCATTACATTCCCAAGCTCATTTTGCTCTTCCTCTCCTAGACTGTTATCTCTTAATCCTACAACAACTTCACTCTTAACTATTGATCTTGTTTTCTATATTTCTGCAAAACTAGAAGCAATCAAAAGAAAACTTCAGTGTTTCGCTGCCATATATGTGTGTGTGTATATATATACATACGTACATACATATATGCGCATCCCTCCTTCACTATATTGACCAAGAAACTTTAGCATCAATATATGCTGCCTTTCCACTTCTTATTCATCTACTTTGACCAGATTTCATCTATTTAAAAAATTATTCAAAGTTACTGCTCATTTATCCTTTTTCCTATATTGTCAGATTTCTTCATCTATTAGGTCAGGATTACATAACATGCTATAACTTTTCTTCCCTTAATAGCAACAACAAATTCTGGATAATTTCATTTCATGTGTGGAATATAAAGAAATAAACAAATGATCAAAACTACGAAAAAAAAAAAAACCCTTAGATTCTGTCAACAAAAAGATGGTTACCACAGGGGTAGAGAGTTTGATTGGATGTCATTGCAGGGTTATTAGAACTTTAGTGGTGGATATAGTGCAGTTTTATACATTTGAGGAGGCATGAAGTAGTACTCCTAAAACTTATACCATGTTGTAAACCAATGTTACCTAAATAAAACAAAAAGCACTAGCGTAAATTCTTTCTGACTTAGTTTCCTGTTATCACCAATTTTTCTCTGTACTTTGCTAGTAAAGCACCTTGAAATCATTCTCTATTGTAGCTGCTTCTGTTTCTCTTGCTTCATTCTGAACTGTCTTTTCCTCCTACCACTCCAAGAAGACATCTCTCAACAAGGACTCTAATAACTTCCAAACTATTCAATCTAATGGAAAGTTCTCAGTACTCTTGTTACATGAAACCAACAGTGTTTGTCACTACTGATGTTTTCCTTCCCTTTGATGCCCATTTTCTTTTTTTGATTCCATGCCAAACAGCCAACCAGGGGTTTTGAAGGAAGAAAAGGTACTTCTATACCTGATCAGGCCTCGCCTATCTTTGAGGGTGCCTGGAATCTTTCAGTAATATTGGAGTGTACTCCAACCAGATACCTTCAGTTGTTCCAAGGGTTCATTGCAGTCCACAGGAGAACAAGTAAAAGAGATGAGGAATTAGGGACCCCCATGCACTATTCCCATATTTAGTCCCCATAGGGGCCACCAGATGTTGTGGGGAAGAACTGGGTATAGGCTGGAGGTACGGGAGTGAAGGAATTTACCAGAGACAGTGGAGACCAGAATAGGCAGATTTATTAAAATGCACTGCATAGAGAAGCTGTGGGCAAGTCAGGAGAGGTCTGAGGCACCTGATGTACATTTTCTTGTTTGACTTTCTGGAAAAGTTCTGCTTGTTTTTAATCCTATCCTCCTGAACTATTTTTTTTTAAAGTTATTCATCCTCACTGTTTTTATTTCTCTAATTTCTAAGTGCTAGAGGAACCCAGCCTTTGGACTACTGTTAATGAGTCTTAAAGATCTTAATGAGTCTCATGATTATATGTTGATAACAGTCTGATGACTACCAAATTTATTTCTGGGACGGTCTTTCCTCTGAACCCCAGATTTATGTATTTAATTGACTACTTCACATTTCTATTTCCATGTCTGCTAGTTATCTGAAATTTAATATATTCCTGACTGAACTCCCAACATTTTTTCTCGAATCTACTGTTCTCCTAATCTTCCCCACTTATTAAACTGCACCTGCATTCTTCTAGTTGATGAGGTAAAGTTCTTATAGTCATCTTTGATTTTTCTCTCTTTCAACCTATATTTAATCTGTCAAGAAATATTACTGGTTGTACCTTTACCAGTATAACCACAGTCTGACCACTTTATAACTTCTTGCTTCACCCCCAGCATGTCTTTGCTTAAATGTCACTTTCTCAATGGAATCCAGACTGGTCACAATGGACCCTCATGCCCAACGATAGCAGTAGCTGTCTCCCTCTCTGTGTTTTCATTTGTTAAATCACATTACTATTTAATGTACTGTATATTTTACTTATGTAACTTTTATGTTGCCCATGAGAGCAAAGATTCCTTTTTGTTTTGTTTACTGTTGTACCTCTAATGCTTAAAACATTGTTTTCTGAATGAGTAACTGCACAGGTTAGCACTGAGAATTAGATAATGATATTTAAAGCTATGTACACAAGAACAAATAGGCCCTTGGTTATTATCTCCATGGTTCTCTTGTGAGTGAAATTTTAGTTTTATGAAGAAACAACTTAATAGAAATAATAACAACTGAGTACTATTATGTGTAGAAGTCTTCCAATATACTTTACTCACTTCTTATTTAAGCTGTACAACCATAAGAAATAGGTATCATTATCTGCTTTACAGATGAGGCTAAGCAACTTGTTCAAAATCACTTTGCTAACAAGTGATTATGCTGGGATTTAAAATCAGTTCTATCTGACTCCAAAGTTCATTTGCTTTTTCACTATTCCACATGGCTTATTTTTTGGCTCTTGCCTGATGTTTTGGCTAATGGGGGTATTAACATAGACAATAAACTAGCAGAAAAACTGAATGATAAGCCATTAAACCTACTGAGTTCTCATTTTCTTTATTATACAAACTTCGCTATAATGCAGTTTTAATATCTTCCTTATTTGTGGGGACATCTGAGCAGCCAAAATGTAGGGCAAGCACTGTTCTCATTTTTAATTGAAAATTAAAGGTTGCCTTATATCAAAATTTACATGCTTGTTATACTAGAAACAGGTGTGCTTGACCTTTCTTAGTGTAATATTTGGTTGTTAAAAATAAAAATTTGTGCAGTTTGAATACTTATCTTGCAGTTAGGAGGCAATAAAAAAGCCCTCCTGCAGCTAATTTAATAACAGCAAATTCTCACGGATGTAATGCAATATCTGCTGTGAGGCAAAGCCTGCTTCATTTTATTTATTTATTTCTGCATTCATCACACTGATTGCACTGTAATGGGATGCTGGGACCCTAACAATAGATGAGAAAATTGGATAGGTACAATTTGAGAGAAAATTAGTAGGCCATTTGTCCTGCAGTCGTAACAGACTGTGATTTTTGTTTTGAGCTTTCTAATTCATTCACTTTGGGACTGTGATAAGCAACATAGATTCCACTCAATTTTCCAAGTATAATTTGGTACCATTTTTTCCTTTTGATGCATGGTTAGTTGTAGGATAAAATATGTTGACACAGTGATCCACTTTTCATACATAAAACTTCATTTTCTACATCAAAGAAAATGTCACTGAGTCACACATACTTGAGTCATTAAGTGGGTTAGGAACTAGAATAATTGAGTATTAGCTCTAACTTTTACATTTTCTTAATATGTCCATGTTTTAATTTCTTCCTACAAAACCAGCATAATCCTCATCCTGTTTATTTATGGAAACATTAAAACTTTCATCAGGTAATTTGAGAAATCCCTTTATAAATTGAAATTGCAATATGAATGTAAAATAATATTGGTTTTACTATTGTATGTCTTATTGGAATTAGTAAATGTTTTATTGATTTTATGATTTTTTTCTCACTGAAAACAGATAGCTTTGGATTATATTCATCTTTTGTGATTGTTTTTTAGTTAATGTAGAATGTTGTGGAGTATGAGGTACATCATTGATGAGCTTAAGCCATAGTACTTATAACTGATCAACATCCTAACATTCATTCAGATTATATTGTCTTTCATTTTTCTTTTGTTGCTAAAACAATGAATGTTGACAAATTATATTCCATTTTTGTGGCATAAACAGGCAATAAAACATACTTGAGTGCACATGCCTTTTTATATTGTACAACTTAATCTCAAGTGTTTTGGTTGACATGGTGTGTACTTTAAAAAGGCTTTATCCTGATCCTAGTTGGCTTAAAATTAAAGACACTTTCTTTGACTTCTCCCAAATTCTTTATTGTAATGATTTTAAATCTACAAGAGGATCATGTGAACATCATTTCAGAACACATGTGAATGCTTGGATATTTTTCATAACTTGTGGAGCTGAAGGAGTCTCTGAAGACGGATGCTACTTTTTGGGGAGTTTCCCACCCTCTTAATTGTTTATTGGAGACTTTGGATAGGATAGGTATTAGCTCTTCGAAGAATTGGTAAAATTCACAAGAGAAGCTGTCTGAAATGAGACTTGTTCATAGTGAGACTTTTTACTTTTGTCATTGTACTGTTTGAGCTGTCTATTTCATCCTTATTCAGTCTTGAATGTATGAATCTAAAAATTGGATCACTATTCTTAAGTTGTCCAGTTTGTTTGTATAAAGACATTGTTCAGAGATTCTTCAGAACCTTTGAATTTTGGCAGCATATGTTGTATTTTGCCTTTCATTTCTGATTTTATTTTATGGTGGCTTCATCTCTTAATAAAGTTAACTAAGGGTTTATTGACTTTATTTTTTCAAAGAAGCATTTCTTATTCTTATTTATCTTTTGAACTATTTTTATTTTCTATCATTTATTTCTGCTCTAATTTTTAATTTAACTTATATCCTTTACATTATTGTGAATTTTTCTGCTCTAATTTTTATTATTTCTTTCCTTCTATTGATTTTTGGATATGTTTGTTCTTTTTCTAGTTTCTTAACCTAAGGGTTAGATTGTTTATTTGAGCTTTTGTGTGTGTGTGTGTGTGTGTGTGTGTGTGTGTGTGAGAGAGAGAGAAAGAGAGAGAGAGAGAGAGAGAGAGTGTCTTTTTCATGTGGGTCTGATTGTTATGAACTTCCCTTATAGAACTGCTTTTAGAGCATCGCATAGAATCTCATTAGTCTCCAGATAATTTCTGACTTCTTCACTGATCCAGGGAGTTGTTCAGAAGCATTTTTAGTTACCACATGTTTTGGCTTGTACTGGGATTCTTTTCTTGCCTTACACTTCTGTGGTCTGAGAATGTGTTTGATATCATTTATATTTTCTGAGAAATATTTTGTGTTCCAGTATGTGCTGTATTCTTGAGAATGTTCCATGTGCACTTGAGAGGATAGTTTATTACTTTCTTTTGGGTGGAAAGCGCTATTAATATCCATTAAATCCATCTGGTTCAACACTTTAAGGTCTTTATTTCCATGTTAATTTTTTGTCTGGATGATCTAGCCCCTGTGTCAGTGGTATGTTGAGGTCTCTGACAATAATTATATTTTTGCCAATATATTGCTTTAAGTCTGTTAATCGTTACTTTATATAAATAAGTGCCCCGGTGGTGGCTGCATAAATATTAATGACATTTATATCTTTTTGATGAATTGTTCCCTTGATTATTATATAGTGTCCATTTGTCTCCCTGATTACTACTTTTGGCTGAAAGTATAATGTCTCATATGACAGCAGTTCTTGCTTTTCATTTTGCATTAACTGTAGTACCTTCCTTCAACCTTTTGCTTTAAGTTTGATTTTGTCTTTCAGTTTTAAATGGCTTTGTGGAAGACAAAGTATGGATGGCTGGAACTTTTTGACCTAACTTGTCATTCTGTGCCTTTGAATTGGTGAGTTGAGCCAAATGTTTTCCAAACAATTTCCCTTTGCTACAGCTGTTTTATATTGAAGGAGATGATTTTCAGGAATCTCTGGTGGTAAGTGGGACAAACCCTCTCTGACTTCAACTTTCTGTTTTCTAATACATTGATATCATTGCCTCTTGCTGAGAAAATAAAGGCATGATAAAGAGACTGGCAGCATCCTTTTTGCTCTATTCTTTGTACCTCTTTCCTCTTTCATTTTCTCTGGCAATCTCCTTCCTTAATCTGTTGAATGGGAGACTCTATCAACATAAATTTACTATTTTTACTCTGAATTTCTTTGCAGTTACTCTCCTCTTCCTCGACAAGTCTCACTGCTAGTGCCTGTTGGCTGAACAGTCTATGGGGGCATGATATATGAGGTTATGAAGCATATATTGGTTTAATATTTACAAAACCATTGTTCCCATTATACAAAACAGGCTAGCAACAAATGAAGCAAATGTAAGGTCAGAACTATTCATATTTCACTAACAACATTTCTAGGACTGTTGAAACTGGATGAAATTGTGGGGATGTTACCATTTATTGGAGATAAATTGTTTATAAGGGGAGTCAGAGGATGGCACAAAGGATAGGGCAAGTGTTTTATTAATTAATTAAATAACACTAGGGTGCTCTGATCCTGCAATGCACAAGGTACTGATTCCATATACTCTCTTACTAACCTTCTAAGATTTCTTTAGCCCTCCTTTATATATGCAGAACCAGTGAAGAAAGTGCAGCTACATGTCAGAAACAAAATGTGAACTCAAAAACACCTGTTTTATGAATCCCAAATCTATATTTAGTCTATCAACTTCTTCTAAGATGCTGGAAGAGACCTGAGGTTCATGTCTGCATAAGATAAAGGCTGTCATTATTCTGTTCCACCTGCACAAATACAAAGGAGGAGGTAGGCTGTTCTACTCACTGTGAATTTTTCCCATTGCAATTATGCCTGTTTACACTTATTTTCTGATTAAAATCTTTTCAATAGAAACATAGGTAGGGAGACTATTACTCAGTGCTGCATACCTCTAGGAAAAAAACAAAAGTATAGGTAAAATAAAACTCAGGATTTATAAAAGAGATAGCTATACGTGTATGTTGATGTTTTTGGAGAAATAAAGTGAAAACATTTTTAGCAAAGGGTATCTTGGATGTTTGAAAACATGGTACTACAAAACTTAAATTGGGCTCAACAAATCCTGAGACTTTGATCTAAATCAAAGGGATTTTGGACATTTTACAGGCTGTTTCTTCCATGAAACTGTTGGAATCCATAGATTTCAAAAGGAATTTCACACAGATATGATTATTATAGCACTGATAAACTGTTATCTCTACAGAACAGAAGTAGGCAAGTGAATGTTTTATGGTACCAGGTTCTTCAGCCATAGAGATATCAGATATCAGTGTGAGAGAGTCATATGATATTATGCATGTTAAAGAGTTCATGATGAAATCTCACCACCATAAACGTCAAGTAGAGAAGGGATTTTTTTTCTCTTTACAATTTTTAATAAGACAACCTAGTTATAGTAACTAAAAAGTCACTATCTGAAACAGTAGCCCCATATTTTCCAAAGTGCACCTCTTAATCAGCAAAATATTTTAAAGCATACATCTCTAAATTTTGACTTTTATTTTTAAATTTTGTGTGTACATTTAAAAAGTACACATAGATGGAAAAATAAAGCACAAATTAGGTGAAATAAATGTTTTAACATTTACTAAAATATTGAAAAATAAAATATTGCAAAATTTTAAATGCAACACGAGCTCTGCTTTTATTTCAACACTTTGTGATTCAGTTATTTGAAAATCTAATTCTAAAGTCAGTTTATTCCAATATTGTTTTTTTAAAGTTGTTATAGCCAATAATAATACCTCTGCTTCTAACAGTTTTAAATTTGCAGTCATAATACCAGGCCTTGTTTGGTTTAGTTTTGTCAGTTCCTTTGCTTTTCTTTTCTCTATAATTCACATATGCGCGAAATCATCTGTTATTGGTCTTTCTCTTTCTGACTGATTTCACTTAGCATAATCTCCTCCAGTTCACCCATGTCATCCCAAATGGCAAACTTTTTTTTTTTTTAATAGCTGTTTACTATTCCACTGTGTAGACATGCCATTGCCATTTCTTCTTATTCCATGCAGCTGCCAGTGGGGCTGCTTCCAGGACCTGCCCCAGTGCTCACTGAGATTTGTGAAGGCATACTGCAGTGGGTCTCCTTCCAGGGCCCTCCCCTGAGCTTGCTGAGGCCCGTATGGAGCCTAGCTTGGTGGGTCTGCTCCCAGGTACCGACCCGGGGCTCTCTGAGGTCTGCTGAGGGCTACTGCCAATGAGATTGCTTCCAGCTTGCTGAGGTCTGTGTCTGATTGTCTGCGGAGGCCTACTGTGGCTGGTCTCCTTCCAGAACCTGCCCTGGTGCTCAGGTCTTGCTGAGTCAGCAGAGGATTATAGTGTAAGGGGCTTGACAGTTATACTCTGCTGCTAGCGGGCCTGCCAGGTATCAGAGCTTACCTCACCCACCTGGGTGGGCTACATGCTTGACCAGTTCCCCATCCAGGCCTTATTGCTAGTGTGTGCTGTATTTGTCTGTTTTTCCTTCAGACAATATTGGCTCTGATCAATTAAGGTTGTGAGCATGTAGAAGAGGTGAGCCCAACATCTTTACTCTGCTGCCATCTTGTCCTGCCCCCTCCATTTTATTCTGAAAAGATGTTGGCTTGTTAACCATTGTTAAAACATAAGTTTTATCATGAAAAGAGTTTTTGAGAATTTTAATTTGTCATAAATATTTGTTACATTAGTTATCCAGCAAAGGGGAGCAATTTGGAGATGTCTACTTTGTCTTTAAAATAAATAAACAACGCTTAGCTGATATTTAATAGTTTCGCTTTTCCAAATCTAACAACAAATGACATTCCAAAAAGTAACTGCAATTGCCTCCAAAGCTGCCAGTCAGTGACCGTGGAAGGATGAAGTCATAAAACCCATTCTGAGGTGAAATTTAATCTTCCCTCAGATTACTTCACAGCAGGTAGCTAAGGCCAGAATATTAAATATGATCAAAATTTGCACACTAATTTTTATTTTTAGATTAAAAAACAATTTTAAGAAGCTCAAATCCCAGTGGATTATTACAAACATCCTAGATTTGTCACTACTTTGGAGCTCATAGAACTGCAGTGATAGTTCACACACTTAGTGTGTTTAAGAATCATCTGCAAAGAGTATTAAAATGCAGGTCACTAGAGCCCATCCATAGAGTTTTGAATTAATAGATGTGTGAAGTGTGAATTGGGAATTTTTGTCAAATATCTCACATATTCTACAGGTAGTTCAGTAGCAGAACATAGTTTGAGACTAACAGGACTAAAAGAATTTTCTATGTTTTCCCCTTACAGTATCCTCTTTGGTTTTAGATTGTTAGCACATCAAAATTTTGCTTGGGAACCTAAAACTGAGACTTTGCCTAATGAAATGCAGCAAATGGATAACGGCTCTATAATATGTTTGATTAGAAAGCTATAATTAACAAGTAGATAAAGATTAACAACATTAACTAATTTTGTGCATTTTAGTTAATAAATTTTAACCTACATGCCAGCTAAGAATTCTTATCCTTGTATGTAAAATTTATTTGCTTTATAATACTGTGTATGATTCACACCTCTTCAGATATTATGAATGTTACCACAATGCAATAGCACCCAGAGTCTTCCACCATAGTCCATTGTACCTCTTCTTCCTTTGCTCCATCCTCCCCCACCCCATCTGTTAGACAACTTTGAAAAACCTATTTGTGGGATTTATTTCTGGTTTTGTTTATTCTGACTTTTTTTTTCTTTCTAAGCTACATATAATTTAAACCATATGATATTTATCTTTCAACTTCTGACTAATTTCACTTAGCACAATTCCACCAATTTCATCTATGCTGTTGCAAATGGCAAGATTTCCATTTTTTCTCTAGCAGAGTGGTATTCCATTGTGTATGTATACTACATATTCTTTAGGCATTTATGTTGATTCTATAACAAGTCTATTGCAACTAGTGCTGGAATGAACACAGGAGTGCATAAATCTCTTTAAATTAGCATATTTGCATTCTTTGGGTAGATACCTGGGAGTTGACTGCTGGATAATATAATGTATCTATTATTCACATTTAGAGAAATCTCTATAATTTTTCCATAGGGCCTAAACCAGTCTACATTTCCATCAACAGTGTATGAGGGTTCCTATTTCTTTATAACCTTACCAAAACTTGTTTGTTCTTTGGATATTGGCCATTTTACAGGTATGAGATGGTATCTCATGGTGATTTTGATTTGCATTTCTTGATGGTAAGTGTTGATGTGCATTTTTTCATGTGCTTGTTGGCATATATCTTCTTTGGAAAAGTGTCTACCAAGTATTCTGTCCATGTTTTGATTGTTTTTTTTTCTTTTTGTTGAGTTGTATGACCTCTTTGTAGAACCTTGATATCAGTACCTTGTCAGATGTATAGTTTACAAATATTTTCTCCCATTCAATAAGGTATCTTTTTGTTTTAGTGATAGTTCTTTCACTGTGCATTTTCAGATTGATAGAATCCTAGATGTTTGTATTATCTTTTGTTTCTGTTGCTGCTGGAAATAAATACGAAGACATAGCTGAAGCCTGTATTGTGAAGTGTTTTATATTCAAGTCTTTTAACCACTTAGAGTTAGCAGTGAAGTTTTGTTCTTTTGCATGTGGCTCTCCAGTTTTCCCAGTGCCATTTATTGAAGCCATTCTGCATTCCCCAATGCATACTCCAGGCTTCTTAGTTGTAGATTAATTGTCCACATAGTTGTGTATTTATTTTCTGCACTTTCAATTTTATTTCATTGTTTTGTGTATCTGCTTTGGTCACAGCACCATACTGTTTTGGTCACAGCACCACACTGTTTTAGTTATTATAGCTTTGCAGTATGGTTTCATATCTGGGAAGGTAACATTACTATTTTTTTGTAGTTTTGGTTTCAGGATTGTTTTGCTTATCCAGGGTTCTTTTGTGTTTCTATGTGAACTTAGTAATAATTGTTTTCTTTGAAGAATGTCATCAAAAGTTTTATAGAATTATGTTGAATTTGCATATTACTTTGAGAAAGATAGTCATTTTAACAGTGGTAATTCTTCAAAGGCACAAAGAAATGGAAAGACATCCCCTGCTCATGGATTGGAAGAATTAACATCATCAAAATGGCCATACTACCAAAAGTAATTTACAGATTCAATGATATTCCAATAAAAATCTCAATGACATACTTCAAAGAGATAGAAGGAATACTGATGAAGTTCATTCGGAATCACAAAAAACCTCGAATAGCCAAAGCCCTCCTGATCAAAAAGGAGAATGGGGGTATCATTCTCCCACACTGTACTAAAAAGCCATAATAATTAAGACTGCATGGTACTAGAACAAAAATAGACACACAGATCAATGGAATCAAATAGAGAACCCAGAAATCAACACACATACATATGGACAATTAATTTTTGATAAAGGTGCAAAGAATATTCAGTGGAACAAGGACAGTTTGTTCAACAAATGGTGCTAGGAAAACTGGACGACTACGTGCAGAAAAATGAAACTAGACTACTACCTCATGCCATGCATGAAAATCAATTCAAAATGGATAAGAGACTTGGACATGAGACCTGAAACCATAAAATATATAGAAGAAAACATAGGCAAAACAATACATGACATCCCCCCTAGTAACATTTTTAAAGACACATCCCCCAAAGCAAGGATAGTGAAGGAAAAGATTAATAGCTGAGATTACATCAAACTAAAAAGCTTCTGTACAGCAAAAGAAACATTAATCAAAACAAAGAAACAGCCTATAGACTGGGAAAAATTTTTTGCACTCCATACAACAGACAAGGGACTGATCACAAAAATCTACAAAGAACCCACATGACTCATCAAAAACAAAACAAAAAATCCAGTCAAAAAATGGGCAGAAGAACTTAAAAGACACTTCTCCAAAGAAGAAATGCAAATGGCCAATAGGCATATGAAAAAATGCTCAACATCCCTCACAATCAGGGAAATGCAAATAAAAACCACAGTGAGATACCACTTTACACCAACAAGAATGATGGCATGTATTACAAAAACAGGGAACAACAAATGTTGGTGAGGATGTGGAGAAAAAGGAACTCTCCTATACTGTTGGTGGGAATGCAAACTGGTCCAACCACTGTGGAAGGTGGTATGGTGGTTCCTCAAATTGCTAAAAATGGAGCTTCCATACAACCTAGTAATACCACTTCTGGGAATCTACCCAAAGGACACAAAAACATTAATCCAAAAAGAGTCATGCACCCATATGTTTATTGCAACATTGTTTACAATAGCTAAAATATGGAAGCAACCCAGATGCCCAAAAATAGATGATTGGATCAAGAAGATGTGATATATATACACAATGGAATACTATTCAGCATTCAAAAAAGATAAACATATGCAATCCGCAGTAATATGGATGGAGCTAGAAGGGATAATGCTCATTGAAATAAGCCAGAAAGAAAGAGAAAAATATCAAATGGTTTCACTTACAACCTGAATATAGGTGAACCAAACCAGAAAGAGACATCCAGCAAGAGGGGGAGTATAAGGGCTAAAAAAGGGGTAGAAAAGAGACTATGGTGATGGCTAAAAAAGGGGTAGAAAAGGGACTATGGTGATGGTTCACAGGTGAATTAGGGTGGGTAACCTATGGGGAATACACAATAATGTAAAAAATATGAATTAAAAAAAGATATAAACCATAAAAAAACACCAATGTTAATTCTTCAGCTCCATAATCAGGAATATTGTTCCAATTATTTATGTCTTCTTTATTTTTCTTACCAATCTCTTATATTGATCATTATAGAGGTTCTTCACCTTCTTTGTTAAGTTTACTTGTAGGTGTTTAATTACTTTTGTTCTGATTGAAAGTAGGACTGTTTTCTTCCTCTTCTAGTACATTGTTTGCATATAGAAACACAAATGATTTATGTAAATTGATATTGCAAACTCTTTCCTTATTTGTTTCTAATTGATATTTTTGTAGTCTTTAGGGTTTTGTATGTCATCTGGAAAAATAGTGATTGTTTTGTTTCTGTTTTCCCAACTTAGATTCCTATTATTTCTTTCTCTTGCCTGATTGTTCTTGCTAAGACTTCCAATATGGTGATTAGTGGTGAAAATGCCTTGTCTTAAACCATATCTTAGGAGAAAATATTTCAGTTTTTTATTACCACTGAGTGTGATATTAGTGATGGTTTGGTCATAGATGGCCTTTATTATATTGAGGTATGTGCCACCAATTTTATCATAAATTCTGTTGAATTTTATTGAATGATTTTATGCATTTATTGATAAGATCATAAAATTTTTATCTTTTGTTAATGTGGTAAGTTACATTGCTTGAATTTAAGATGTTGAACCATTGTTGCAACCCTGGAATGAATCCCATTTCATGATGTATTATCCTTTTAATATATTGTTGAATTTAGCTTGCTAAGATCTTAATGAGGGTTTTTGCATTTATGTTCATCAACAAAATTGGTCTGTAGTGCTCTTTACTTCTGGTGCTGTTCTGTTTTAGGTATTGGTAATTTTGACTGCATAATATTAGTTTGGAAGTATCTCATCTTTCTCAATTTGGGGGAGGAATTGAGAAGGATAGGCATTAATATATCTTTTCAGGTTTGGGAGAACTCAGTGAAATCATGTGGTGCTGGACTTTTGTCCTTTGGAAGACTTTTGATTATTGTTTCAATTTCCTTGCTTCTAATTGGTCTTATTTATTACTATTTCAGTCTCTGATTACACTGGTCAACAGTGAGATCATTACTGACTTAAAAAGATCATAATCTATAGAATCTTGGTGTGCTGAACATGAATATAATCCTGAAAATTTTTTTAGCTCTCGTTTTGAAGATATTTCATATGATTCATTTTATATGTTGTACTGTGTAAATTTATCCAGTAGGACTGCAACAAAATTCTAAATCAGCATAGAATGATGTAATATTGCATTGCATTGCATAATACCATCATGCACACATCATCCGGAGTTGATTGCATCATTTTCTGATGCAATGCAATACTACTGCCAGGAGGCTGCTGAAGTAAGTGACGTCAGCAGTGCACTATAGAAAGCCCTGTCGGAAAGGTTGAGCATTGAAAATATTTCAGACTTTGTGTGAGACAGTTTCAGCTACTGTTCCATAGAACTGTTATTATTTTATCCATTTAGGCACAATAGAGAACAGTAATGCCTCGAAAGTGTGTTAATAGTGTGGACAATTTCTGCTCTATTAGTGGGGAAGTGACATTTGCCAACCAGAAGAAAAGTCCCCCTTCTCAAGTGAAGAAGGCTTATCATCTTGACTTTGGATGCAAGGTTGGTGACCATGATAAGCCTTGGGTCCCACATATATGCTGTGCTACATGTACAACACAGCTTTCACAGTAGTTAAATGGCAAAAGACCATCAATGCCATTTGAAGTCCCCTTGGTGAGGAGACAGCCAAGCAACCACATAAAAGACTGTTATTTTTGCTTGGTTCCTCCTCTTTCCAGTGGAATAACAAAGCAAAAGAATTCGAGAATAGTCTAGAAAAACATTCCATCTGCATTGAGAACAATTCCACATGGTGAGGGACTTCCTATTCCAGAACCTCCAGCCAAATATTCTCTTGATTTATCTGATGAGGACAAGGCTGAGCCGACCTGTTCTTCTCCTGTTCCATCAGCATGCAGTGATCCAGATTTTCACTGTGGTGCATCATCAACCCCACACAGACTAGCACAGGAAGATCTAAATGACCTGGCTAGTGATTTGGACTTATCCAAGAACAAGGCAGAATTGCTAGGATCAAGACTCCAACAATGGCATCTTCTAGAAGAAGATGTCACAATTACTTTATATCGAAAGCACTACCAGCAGTTGGAGCCTTGCTTCAGAAAGGCAAGTACTCTGGTATTCTGTTCCGATAGAGGGCCTCATGAATGCCTTAGAAATCACTCATGACCCACAAGAATGGAGACTATTTCTAGACTCTTTGAAACTGAGTCTTTAGGCTGTGCTTTTGCACAATGGAAACCGTCTTCCATCTATTCTATTCCTGAACAGCTGTACAAGAGACAAGCGAAGAAATCTAAGAAGTAGTCTATGACTTGATTTTTTACAGGTGTTAACCTTAGGCCTATTACTATTGGAATACATTTTGTGATGTAAACATCAATTTATTGCAGATTACAAAAAAAAACCTAGAGCCAAAAATTAGAATTTGACTGTCATATTCGTGTTGAGCACATACAAATTGATAGGAAATGACTAATTTTATTTCAATAACATGACTTTTGTAAAAATTTTTTGACCAGCGTTATTGTATATTTCTAAGAATTTTCCCATTTCTTCCAGTTACTTGCTTAAAAATATACCAATCCCTTATGATCTTCTGAATTTCTGTTGTAACATTTCCTCTTTTGTTTCTGATTCTACTTATTTGAGTTTTCTCTTTTTTTGGTGAATCTTGTTAGTTTTCTCTCTTTATTTTTCAGAGAACCAGCTTTTTTTCCTTTGGTCTGTCTCCAGAATTTTTAACCTCCACTATTGATCATTCTACCTTCCGAATTTCTGTTACTTTTTTTTATTTAAAGCTTCAATTTCCACTTTCTTTTCATTAATTTTATTTCTCATGTAATATCATTTTTTAAAAAATTTATTGTATCTCCTTCATTTTTCATAGTTTCTTATATAACTTGTTCTTCTACCATTTCTTTAAATTTTATGTTAAACTTTATACCTGATAGGAAGGTATATTTAACTCTTTCTGGTTGGATTCTGGAGAGTTGTTCACACCTTGTGATGACATGCTCCTTTGAGGTCTCAAGCTGCCATGTGTTGCATTTTTCAATCTGTGCATTTTGTTGCTTTAGATTTCCCTATTAAAAAAAAAATCAATAGCAGTCACTAGCAGTAACTTTCCCAGCAGGTGGTTTGTGGTTTTATTTGATCAGGTCTATAGACCTGACATTACAGCTGCTGAGTCGGGGGTTGGTGAGAGGCCTGAAGTGTCCATTCATTTATTGGAATATGCTGGAAGGTATTGACTCATGTTTTTGAAACCATTGATACACCTCTTCACTTGAGGTCCAAACTGCAGTCTCTGTAGTTTGTGTGATATCAGTTCTCTTCACAAAGTCAGTATCAGCGCTTGGAGTGGTAAGGGGGAAGTGCAGATCTGAATTCCTGTCCTTATTCTTTTTACTGGGACCCAGTCTGTTGGGAATACCTTAGCTTCTCTGCACATATTTCATATTCAAGTGTGTGCCTCCCTAGTACTCCATCTCTCCCCTTCCCAAAGTTGCCAGCCAACCATATGACAACAGCTTGTTTTGGGTGTCGGTCTCCCTTTCACAGGCCATAGACTCAGGTGTTTTTGTCCACCCATCTCTTGTTTAATGAAGAAAGAGTCTCTGCAGTGTTCCTTCTAGTGCACTCTATGAACATCTCCAATGACCAAGAGATGGTCCAATTTTATCCCAAGTCATAGGGTCCTCTGGGTGCAGCACCAATATGGTTAACTTTCAGATTATTCTACCAAGAGTGAAGTAATGATCACCCTCTGCCATCTTGGCCTGATCTGTTGTTGTATATATTTTGGAGGCTATCTAGTTCTACATCTAGATTTCTATGAATTATTAAATAATTTATGAATTTTAATGTCACTTCTTTTAAAAAAAGATTTATTTTTACTTATTTATGCATACAAGAACTGGGGTGTAGGCCAGAGGTGTGGGGGTAGTCGTGAGATTTGTCAGAGACAGAGTGGGGAGCAGAACAGGCAGACTGACTGAAGTACACTGCTGAGGGGAGCAGTGCGCAAGACAGAAGAGGTCTGCTGCGCTATGTCGGTTAGCTCCCTGGCCAGGGATTCAACTCATGCTGCAGTGGCTCGTGATAGCTTCATAGTGCTGAGACTTTAACCTCTGCACCACTGGAGAGGCTCTAATGTCACTTCTGACTTTAAACTGTTTATGGTGGGTTTCATTCCAGTGTTTGATTTCTTCATTCTCTTTTGTGCTCAGTGCAGAAAATCAATAACTTTCTTTTCCCCAACCAAGCTGCATTGTACTTATACAACCTACATTTGTAGGTTAGATAATTCTGCTCTTACGTTTATTCAGTCATCCTGACTTAAAGACATTCTCGCTGGCTACCTTTGGTGATGGACTGTGGTTTCTAACCAGTGGACTAATTTCTCTTCCCCCCACAATCTTTCTTTGATTGTGATACATGGTAATTTATTACTCTACCTGCTATTCAACTTCTTCCATATCCAATTACACTTTAAGTTTTTTTCTTGGAACAAATCATTAGCTGCACTGAAGAGCTTACAGAGACTTCAGATTTCTTGCTGCTTTTTCTTGCATCATCTTCTATTTCTGTATATGCACGGAGAGGGGACCTAGACTCACTTTTGTACTGAGAATTATGTCACAGGGCTCAGAAATCAGAAACAGCTGTAACCATTACTTTTAAAAATTGAGGTGACGGGGCCTCCCTGGTGGTGCAGGGGTTTAGGTCTCAGCAGTATCAAGCTATTGGCAGCCACTGCAGCGTGAGTTGATCCCTGGCCAGGGAGCTGACCCACATGGCACAGCAGACCCCTGTCTCATGTGCTGCTCCTCTTAGCAGTGTTTCAGTCAATCCGCCTGTTCTGCTCCCTACTGTGTCTCTGGTGAATCCTCTCACCCCCTCTTCTACTACCTCTCTCCTACACCCCAGTTTTCTATGCCTAAATAAATAAAAATAAATCTTAAAAAAGTAAAAAAAATTGAGTTGAAATTCACATAACATAAAATTGTCCTTTTTAAAGTGTACAATTCAGTAGCATTTATTACATTCCTAATGTGCAATAACTACACCTTTAGTTTAAAAACATTTTCATCATCCTGTATGAAAACCTCATTCTTATTAAGCAATCTGTCTTTTCCCTTCTTCCCAGATCCTTGCAGCTATCTACTTTCTGTGTCTATGGATGAAATGAAATCATATAACACATAGCCTTTTGTGTCTGACTTGTTTCACTTAACATACTGTTTTTGAGGTTCATCTTTTCTTAACGTGTCAGTACTTCATTCTTTTTTATGGTTGAATGATATTTTATTGCCTATATATATGCTACAATTTGTTTATCCATTCATCAGTTGATGGACATTGGGTTGCTTGTACCCCTTGGTTATTGTGAACAGTGCCACTATGAATATTTATGTATAAATATTTGAGTATAATTTAGGTTTCATATTATTTTCATTTCTTAACAGTAGTTTACTTTTTGCACATCTGATAAATTATTTCAGTTGCTGACATATATTGGAATATGCAAATTTTATGTTGGTCACTATTTTCATTAAAGTGGTCAATTTCTATTTTAGTTTCAGGTGTTTTCCTGGGTAGGGAGTGAAGACTGGGTTTGAAAATGATTTGGCTCTGAGATCAACTTGAAACTTATTGGGAACAAAACTAAAGGGAACAAATATTCAGCTACCAGCTAAAAACATGCAGTGCTGATCTAAAAGTGGCAAGTTGATGCACAGAAGTACGGGGTCTTTAATGTTGAAGAAAAAGCGGGGATGGTACATTGATTAAACCCAGATTATGGGATTCAGTGGAATGATTTAAGACAAAGTCATATTTCTGCCACATTTTTATATTCATGTTGTGCGTATGTCCCATTTCTTTTTATGGTTTGCCTTCTCTTTTTTAAGTTAACTGCATCCATTAGTTAGAAGCTGTTACATTTTTTATCCTAGGAATCAAAATCAAGACTACTATCTTCACTTTTTTTTTAATATTTATTTTTGTTATTCGTATCTTTTACATTATTATGTATTCCCCATATCTTCACTTTTGTTAGTGATCAGTTACAGTATATTGATAGAAGTATATTTAAACTATGTCAGTTTTAACACTAGCTTTTTTTTCTGCCCTACTTTGTGTGCACATAGGGAAGTAAAGTAAGAAAAAATTGGAAAGAGGGAGCATTGTTAACACTGTCACAGTTTTTGAATCATGAGTTAACAGCTTGGTACAAATCTATATGTATTCTTTTTCAACTAGTCAATTCCTCCTAAATCTTCTAGCAATTATGTTATCAATGTGACTTCTTAAACACTTAATGTGGATAGAATCAATAAAATTTTCTAAAGAAGTTGGAATAAACTTTGTTACCTTTTATTTGGGAAAAATGTCATGTTTATTGTCCATTTGACAGGTTTTTGTTTGCAGGGTTATTTAATGGAATCAAAATTAAAGCAAATATACATCGTTAAAGGAAAAATGTTACTTATAGTGAAGCTTAAAAATACTAAGTAGATAAGAATGTTTTTGTTCCTGTTTTTTCTAATTTTATTGAATTATAATTGAGAAATAAAATTGTATCTGCACACATGTATATATGTGCATATAAGTATATATGATGTACATAATGGTTTGATATTTGTTTACATTGTGGAATAATTAACACAGTGAAGTTAATTTACAAATTTAATTTACACATCTATCTCTTGAAATGTATTTACCTTGTTTTTATTTTTTTGTGTCATGAGAGGACTTGAGATCTACTCTCTCAAGAAATTTTACATATACAATGAGACGTTAACTATAGCACTGCACATCAATTCCAAGGATGTATTCATGTTATAATAATAGAAAGGTTGTACTCTTTGGTCAACATGTCACCATTGTCACCACTTACAACCCCTGGTAACCACTTTTCTACTATGGTTTTGATTCCAACTTTTTAGATTCCACGTATGAGTGAAATCATTCAGATTTTTCTTTCTCTGGCTTATTTCACTTAGTGAAATGTCCAGTCTATGTTGTCTCCAGTAGTGGCATTTCCTTCTTTCTCGGAACTGAATAATATCTCACTGTGTGTGTGTGTGTGCGTCTGTGTGTGCACACGCATGCGAGTGTGCAAAAGTATGGTCTCCATATCTTGACTAATGTGAACAACATTACAGTTAACATGGGAGTACATATATCTCTTCATGTTACTGATTTTATTTCACATACTCAGAAATGGGATTCCTGGATAAATATATGTAATACATAGTACTATTTTTAATTTTTTGAAGAACCTCTATATTAACTTTCACACTGTACTAGTTTACATTTCCATTAACAGTAGGAAAAGGGTTCCCTTTCCTACAGGTCTTCACCAACACTTCTCTCTTGTTTTTGATAAAAATCAACCTAATATATGTGAAATGATATTTCATTGTGGGTTTATTGGTATTTTTCCAATAATTAGTGACTGAGCATTTTTCATATGCAGGATGGCCATTTGTATGTCTTTGCTGGTAAAGTGCCTATTCAAATCATTTGCCCATTTTAAGAATCATATATTTTCTTTTTGCTATTATGTTGTATGAGTTCCTTATACATTTTGGATATAAACTCCTTATTGATATATGGCTTACAAATATTTTCCCCCTTTCCAAAGCTTTGAACTTTTCATTTTATTAATTATTTTCTTTGCTATACAGAAACTTTTTAGCTTGAACAAGCAGTCCTAATTTTCATTTTTATTCCTTGGACTTTTGATTTCACATCGAAATCATTACCCAGACTAATCTCAAGGAGCTTTTCTCATATGTGATCTTCCAGGAGCTTTACAATTCAGCTTTTAATACATCTTAAGTTGATTTTTATATATAGCTTAAGGTAAATGTCTGATTTCATTTGTTTACATTTGAATATTCATATTTCCCAAGAGAGTTTATAAAGAGATTGTCCTTTCCCTATTGTATCATTGGCTCCTTTGTCATAAATTAATTCACCATATATGAATAGGCCTATTTCTCAGCTCTCTTCTCTGTTCCATTGGACTATGTGACTATTTATACATCAGTACCTGTTTTGATTACTATAGATTTGTAATATAACATGAAATCAGGAAACGAGTTGCCTCCAGCTTCATTCTTCACACTCCAGATTACTCTATTTATGGTCTTTTGTGATTCCATACAAATCTTAAAATTGTTTTTCCTGTATTTGTGAAAAATGCCATTGGAAATTTGGTAGGGATTACATTGACCCTATAGATCTTTTCAAGTAGTATAGACAGTTTTACTATTGTTCTAATTCAAGTTCATGAGGTAGCTTTTCATTTACTTACATATTCTCGCGTTTCATCTTCAATGTCTTGTAATTTTGTTGTACAGGAGTTTCACCTCCTTTGTTAAACTTGCTGTTAGTACTTTATTCTTTTTGATGATATTCCAGGTGGAATTGATTTTATTTACATGCCCCTCTACCCCTAACAATTTCCATTGTTCTGAAGTCTGCTTTGTCTGAAATTAAGAACTAATCTTTTCCTTAGTATATGTCTTTCTCTAGTCTTAAATTTTAACCTGAGTATTTATATTTAAAGTTGATTTCTTGTAGACAATATTTAGTCAGTCCTTATGCTTTATCACACTGATAGGCTATATATTTGAGTTGGTGTATTTAGACTGTGCACATTTTTCATCAAATTGTATTGATTTACAATAGTTCACAAAACTATAATTTGGTGGGTACACCTTCACATCTTGAGATATGTATATGCTTTCCTCACCCACCACCAAAATTCTGGTGCCATCACACTATCAAACTGATTCCCGCTACTCATTGCCCATACCCTTCTACCTCTTTGTCTCTGGTAACCACCATATTCTCCACAGAATCTAATAGTTATGTATCTAAATATATTTATCTAAATATATACACATATATATATATCATAGTTTTTACATCATAGTTTTTAAATTTTAAAATTTACATCATAGTTTTAAAAATTTTTACCAGGCAATTTAATGTTGGTGTCTAGAAAAGCCACAGATCTTAATTTGTTGATTTTGTATCCTGCAGCTTCACTGAATTTGTGTATTAGTTCTAACAGTTTCTTGGTGAAGGTTTTTTATATTTATGATTATGTCATTTGAAAATTGAGACAATTTAACTTCTTCCTTTCTGATTAGGAAGTCTTTTATTTCATTTTCTTGCAAAATTTCTCTGACTAGGATTCTAGTACTGTGTTGAATAGTAGCCATTTTTTCCCCTAAATAGCTCTATTGAGATATAATTTATGTATCATAAGGTTCACGTTTCCCACAATGGAATATTATTCATCCATAAGGAATGATAAAAACTTGCAATTACAGAAAAATGGTAGGGGAAATTATATACAGTAAAGCTAGTCAGAATGTCAGTGAAAAATGCTGGGCATTAATAAACAAAGTGAGATTTCTGAGGTTAAGTGGGGGGTGCAGGGAGAGAAAGGATTAAAGGGGTAAAAAATAAAAAAATTCACATGTTTTTAAGTGCAAAATTTAAGAGATTTGGGTTAGTGTATAGAGTTGTTCATCACTACAATCTAGTTTTAAAGCATTCCAACATCCCCAACAGGTCTCAAGCCCATTTGAAGTCAATCTCTATGCTGACACCTGATTTTAGGCAAGCACTGATGTGCTTTCTGTCTCTGTAGATTTGCTTTGATGGAATGTTTTATAAAAATAGTTACACAACATGAAGCATTTTGCATCAGTTTCTTGTCTGGACTCAATTATTCTGAGGTTCATCTCTATTACAGAATATGTCACTATTTTTGTTTCTTTCAAGTGCTGTATAATATTGCATTGTATGAATATACCACATTTTGTTTATCCACTGATGGATATTTAAAAAAGAAACAAAATCTGTATAAGGAGAAATGGTAGTTTTTTTTTTTTTTTAAGCAAACAGTGCTGGAACAACTGGGCATCCATAAAAATGAGATCTAGACACAAACCATATACATTTCATAAAAATTAACTATAAAATGGATTCTAGACATAAACACAAGATGTAAAACAATAAAAGGCCCAAAAATTAGCATGGGAGAAAAACTTGACCTTAGATTTGCTGATGTCTTTTTAGATATAGCAATAAAACCATGATCCATAAAGAAATAATAGATAAGGTGAACTTCATTAAAATTAAAAATTTCTGCTCCAAGGAAGACACTGTCAAGAGAATGCACAGATAAGCCACAGACTGAGAGAAAATATTTGCAAAAGACATAACTAATAATGGACTATTTTCTAAAATAAACAAAAACTCTTAAAGTTTAATAAAAACAAAACCCAAATTAAAAATGGCCCAAACAGGGGCCTCCCTGGTGGCACAGTGGTTAAGCGCTGCACTCTGGAGCTGTTCGAAGCAGCGATGCAAGTTCGACGCCCAGCCAGGGAGATTCCCACATGGTGTGGCAGACCTCTCATGCCTCGCCTGCTGCTCCCCTCAGCAGTGTATTTCCATTGATTTCTGCCTGTTCTGCTCCCCACTCGGTCTCTGGTGAACCCTCTCGCCGCCCCACGCCTCTGGCCTGTACCCCAGCTTGTATGCATAAATAAATAAATAAAAAAAATGGCGCAGACATCTTAACAGAAACCTTACCAAAGAATATATGCAGTCAACAACAGCAGCAGCAATAATATCCAGAGAATATGTGCAATCCGACCACCACCACCACAACAAATCCAATTAAAAAATGGGGCATATCACTAAAATAGAGACTTTATTAAAGAAGACATTGAGATGGCCTACAGGGACATGAAAAATTGTTCGACACCACTTATTAAAGGGAAATGCAAATCAAAACCACAATAACATCACTTCACGCCTATATCAAAAGAATGGAAGCAACACATGCTGGTGAGGACGTAGAGAAAAAGGATTACTCGTTGGTGGGAATGCAATTTGGCACAACCTCTGTGGAAAATGATGTGGAGATGCTTTAAAAATAAAAATGGAAATACAATATGATCCAGCAATACCTGTGCTAGGTATTTACCCAAATAATATGATGAAAAGACTTATATACCCTTGTCTTCATAGCAACACTTTCCAGAAATGCCAAGTCATGTAATCAATCTAAGTACATAATTATAGATGATTGGATAAAGAAATCGTGAATATATATTTAATGAAATACTACTAAGCAATTAAATAAGGTGAAATAATGCCTATTGGACAAAATGGTTGGCTTTGAGGTGATTTTGCTGCGTGAAATCAGTCAAAAGCAAAAGGCAGATATGAGAATATTTTACTTACCTCTGGAATATAAATAACCAAAAAACATACTGGCAAAGCACAGCAAAAACAATGCTTAGACTTTGTGATAAAAGATACTGGTTATCAGAGAGAACATAGTGGAGGGCAAGCAAACAGGGGAAGGAAGGAGACCCAGTGTTGGCACAGGAGGTTTAGTGGCCTAGGAGTGAAGCACAGGCACTGAGAAGCAGTGAAATGTAACCTCAAGGTTGTAAAGACATGTAATTGTCTGGCAAATTAATTAAAATAAGTGAATTAAAGATAAAAAAAGAAGCTACACAGCTTAGGGAAATGCAAATTAAAACAAAAATGAGAACCCACTATAGACCTATTTATATGGCCATACCCAGAACACTGACAACACTAAATATTGGTGAGCATGTGTAGGAATAGGGATGCTCATTCATTACTGGTAAGATCACAAAACTATACAGCCACTTTGAAAGAAGTTTGAGAGCTTCTTCTAAATCTAAACTTTCTTACCATACAATGTGGCCATCTTGCTGCTTGGTATTTAATCAAAGGAATTGAAAATACCTGTACAAAGATGTTTGCAACAGCTTTATTCTTAATTTCCAAAATTTAGAAGCAATCGAGATGTCACTTAGGAGAATGGATAAAGTGAGGTCCATCCAGACAATGGAATATTATTCAGTACTAAAAAGATGTGCATCACCAAGCCGCGATTAGACATCGAGGAAAGTTATGTCATTGCATATTACTAAATGGAAGAAACCAGTATGGAAAGGCCTATGTATTATTCTAACTATATGGCATTCTTAAAAAAGCCAAAATACAGAGATAGTAAAAAGATCAGTGGTTTCCAGGTGTGAGAGGGGGAGGCGCCCAGAGGAATTTAGAGCAGTAATTCTCTTCAGTATGACGCTATAATAGTGGACAACTGTCATTTTAAATTAGTCCAAACCTATAGAACATACAGCAAGAGTGAACCTTCATGTAAACTATGAGTTTGGATGTCAATGATGTGTCAGTGTAGTTACATAAGTTGTAACACATGTATTGCTCTGGTGGGGATGCTGATATGAGGGAGGGTATGCATGTGTGGGGATGGGGGAATATGGGAAATTCTGTACCTTGTGTTCAATTTTGCTGTGAACATAAAATATTCTAAAAATCAGTTCCACTAAAAATATACGCATAGGCAGGTATCTATGACAGAAACAAGTCTAGTTTTGTTCCTTCTTGTTAACCTGTGGAGCTGGCACCTAGCCCCAATTGTCAGACTTCTTTAGAATATGAGGTACTTAATACTGGTTTGTCTTTGTGACCAAATCATTTATTCCCGAGAAGAAGAAAAATTTCATTCAAAATTCATATTGTAGTAATTAATTTTGAAGACTTTTGCTCCCTTTTAAAGAGTTGTTTAGTTTAAAGTAGCAATATATTCCAGAAGCCTTTAATCACATATAGATAAACTGCCTGCACTCAAACTGTCAGTAGGGGTCACTGCAACTCTTCTGTGCTGTGGAGCTTCTGCTCTTAGGGGTGTTCTCTGTGCCTGTGTACTCATGTTTGTGCACCAAGTAAGATTGCTAGTGCTCATGGCTTATTAAATATGAAATGATATTTAACTAGTTTCTTATTTTGAAAATAAAAATGAATCTAAATGAATAGTTTTGATATTTTCTTCCTGCACGCCCATCTTACTCATGTTTAATTGAGGACAAATGTGGAAAAGACAGGCAGCAAATGTGGTTGAGAGATAAAGTAAAATGAGAATGGGTGATTTTTTATAGAATTTTAGTGGAGGTGTTGGTGACCCTTTATGAGTCATCTAGAGGAGTACAGGAGAAAATAGGAGATAGTGACATAAATAGTTGCTTTGTTTGAGAGGGACATTTTCTGTGAATATAAAGTATACAGGTGCGCTAGATGGTGCTTGAAGAGGAGGGTCAAAGATTTTATTTTCTGGGCCTCCCTGGTGGCGCAGCGGTTGAACGCTGCGCTGTGGAGCTGTTGGCAGCAAGTTCGATACCCAGCCGGGAGAATCCCACATGGTGTGGCAGACCTCTCCTGCCTCGCCCGCTGCTCCCCTCAGCAGTGTATTTCTGATCTGCCTGTTCTGCTCCCCACTCTTTCTCTGGTGAGACCTCTCACCGCCCCACATCTCTGGCCTGTACCCCAGCTTGTATGTATAAATAAATAAATCTTTAAAAAAAAGATTTTATTTTCTATGTGCAAGATGTACACATGTATATATGCCTACTATCTTTATCTGTATAGCCTATCTGAAAAGCAGCTTTAGCATCAAATTGTTTCTCTTGCTTTTGTCAGAACCTTGTTGAGAGGACCATAGTTGATAGGCACATCCCTTTAGTAGATCATTGTCAGTTTCAAATGACCTTGAAGAAGGCTTTATCCTTTGATCTCATTTTTTTCTTCACTTTCAAGTTGTATATAAATTACTGTTTTGCTGTTGCCATTTCAAAGCTTGGAAATCAAGTATTTCCTCTGTGCAAATAGCATGGCTCATATTGCCATGACTGTGGCATGATCTCCAGATTGGATCAATACTGTTACTTAACCACTGCTAGAAGTAATAGGTTTGGGTGGTAGAACTTTTTAATGGTAATGTGTAATACAAAGTAACCTGGTTCATGGTCAGCTGGCTTGAGGACGTTTTAAAAAATATTTATTTTATTTAATGTATATATATTTTACATCATTTACTTTTGTACAATGTATGCTTTCTCCTCTAAGGTGTATTCCCCATAAAATTTCCACCACCAATTCACCTGTGCACCATCACCATAGTCCCTTGTGCTCTTCCCCCCGCCTATTTGAAGGCATATTTGAATGACAGTGCAACTGACAGGAGGTGGTTCTATCCCAGAGCGGATAAAAGTAATTCTGACTTCCTTGCGCTGATGGATGTCTATAGTAATTGTTCTTTTTCTAGGCTAAATTCATTTCTCCTGTTTTCTAGTTACAGAATTTGGATCTGTATTTGTTTTATTCACTTTAGATTATCCAGCAGACTCTTATTTAGTCATTTGGAGTCACTGGAGAATGCTCATATGATACATAGGTCATACAATAGAAAATTGACAGGTTATACAAATATGGCACTAATTCACATCATATGTTAAAATAGAAATTAAACCTGCAATTTTAGTCATTGTAATATCTAGAAACTGCTTTGAAGATATTTCAAAAAGCAATGTAGTGCTGTGGAAAACACAACAATTGCTACACTGTAGAGATAGTTACTATACAGAAAGAACTCCATTTATTGCCTTGAAGTTAGCAAGAAAAATGTTCAAAAAAATCAACATAACATTAGGACTAATATGTAACTTGGGAATAAACTTTTGAAACCTATGAATTATAACTTGAGCAACCCATTTTCTTTTCTTTTTTTGTCTATTTTCTAGCTTTACTGGTTAGTTAATATCACCAAAAGAAAGTAAAGGAGACAGAAATGGAAAAGATGTTGGATAAATAGTAAATGAAAATTGCATTTCTATTTAGCTATACTCACTTTTGTTTCAAAGATATGTCAAACATCTCTTCATATGTTCAAGTCAAAATTATTAAAGATCTTAGAATCCAAGACCTCTCATTGTGAATTTATCTGGATGTAATATTTGAATATAATTAAGATATCAAAGTGAAAGTATCTGTGTAAAATTAAATGTTTTATAAACCCTAGTTGCCAACCTGATTATTTTAAACAGCATTCAAATTACCAAAAATCCTAGGGCAAACAAAGAATGAAGGCACTTCCTTCAGGTTTAGTTTAAAGTAATATAACCAGAAGCTAATGCTAAATCTCACTTCATTTGCTTGCTATTGCCTATTCAAAATTGTTGCCTTAACAGAACATCAGACATAGTAGTGGCTCAAAATAAAGACATGGCAAACTGCTCCCAGAACTTGAAGTAGAAGACCATCAAGAGTGCATGCATATGGATGAGATTAGTCAACTGAGGAAGTCATCCAAGAATGGGTTTCTAAGTATGTTGCTGGAAGTCTTGGGATTACTGGGGTATAGACTTGAGGAGGCATGACTAAAGTGTGAGTATCTGAAGAAAGCTGGAGCCTTAAGCAACTACACTCCACTCATCTAAGGAAAATAATACTAAAAGATAGGTACAATTTTGCCAAGTGCCTGGAAAATAAGAACTCAGACATTCTGTGTATTTCCGCCCTGGGAGGGGAGATCCTTTATAGCCAGCAAGCATTCTGATATTCTTGTACATCCATCTCTGCATCAGTGATGAATGTTTTGGCTATTACAGCTCTTTGGCTTATCAAGCAATGAATCTTATTCTTACTCTGCAATTGTTAAGCAAAAATTTGAACTTTAGAATTTAACTGTAGAATATTTACCAGGAGGGAGGCAAGTAGCAGATCTACCTCCACCAAAATCAAGTAAATAATTTGAATAATTAAAAAATTATTTATTGAGCATCTCTTGAGTCTAGGTCTGTATTACTAAATGAAGTAAGTAAGATCTTTACCTTCATAGAGCTTAGAAAATATTCTTTCCTATAAGTGCTTGTTTATTGATATTGAAAGTCTTGGACACAATGCTATATTTACTTGATTCTTATTATTTGCTTAACACATTCTAATCACCCTGACTTGAATACTCAGAGTATTGTCAAATAACAAATTATTGGAAATGAAGGTGAGAACAGGATTCTTGACTGGAATGTCCCTCAAAGTATTACGCAGTACACAGATATTATCTACATGGCCAGCTTGCCATCTTCATTGATAGCACTATCTTCTTTCTCCTACCTGAAACAAATATTTTCAAAAGTGGTCGTGAGACAAGATTTCAAATTAAGTATGTTAAAAAAGTGAAAATGATCATGACATTATTCCTCAGTAGGAATAAGGTGAGGGAGAAGTATTGATACTATATTTCTTACACAAATTAGAATAAATACAAATAAGTCACATTTTAAGTAATCTAATTTGGTTGAAAAAGATTATTTTCTAGGAGTTTTGTAGTTATGCATTTTACAATAGACCTATGATCTAATTTTATTTAATTTTTGTGAAGTGTGTAAGGTGTCTGCCTAGATATTTTTTCCTTCTTGCACGTGGATGTTCAGTTGACCCAGTACTCTCTCTTGAAAACTCTTTTCTTCATTATATTGCCTTTGTCTGCCAAACATCATAAGGTAGGATTTATGATTCTTATCTTCTGATATTAAATAAGAGAGTTATCAACAAGAGTTCTAATAAATTGCTTGAGAAAGTTAGCACTTGTGGCATTGGTGGCCTGAGGTATCTGGCTCTAATAAAGAGTCAACTAAAGGTTTCAGGACATTTCTCTGCTTTTTCAGAGAATTTTAGATTCTGGAACAGCAATACTTTGCATGTTCCATGTTATCTACTCAATGCTTATAATAGAGCAATATCACGACATAGGAATATTAATTTTATTTTTGGAGACATGATAAAATACTATTTAAACACTGAAAGTTTATATGCTTATCTATATACCTGCAGTTTTCCACTTTGGAATAGTTGTTTATTAGCAAGGCAGATGAGAAGGAGTGGGGAGAAGATGTTTAGAATGGTCTTGGGGTATCAGAGGAGCTCCTGTTGCTACTTTTTTTCAAAAAAAGATTTATTTATGTATACAAGCTGGGGTGCAGGCCAGAGGTATGGGGCAGTGAGAGGGTTCACCAGAGACAGAGTAGGGAGCAGAACAGGCAGATCAACTGAAATGCACTGCTGAGGGGAGCAGCGGGCGAGGTAGGAGAAGTCTGCTGCACCATGTGGGAATCTCCCTGGCCGGGCATCCAGCTCCACAGCACTGCGCTTAACTAGTTGCGCCACCAGGGAGGCCCTCCTGTTGCTACTTTTCTGCATAATAGTCCTGTTGTGGTGCTGATACGTTTGGTTTTAAGGGTGTGGCATAGGCTTTATCATATCCTGATTTGGTTTGAATCCTATGAGAGCATAGCTGGATCCAAGGAGCTGGGTGGGGCGGTTTATTTGTCCAGTAATTCGAGAGTGAGGAAAAAAGGAGAGTAAAGACATAAAAGAACTCTATGTAGAGTATGATGCAGGTTGTTGCCTCAGTCCATGGGGACTTGACCTCTAAAAATTCCATCTGGGAAAGAGGTGGAGGGAGGTCTGTCCATCCAATCTTGTCCTTGATTGCTTATATGTTGCTTTGGGTGCATTAACTCCCCGCAGGACCAGGACTGAGAGGCATATTCCATTGAAGAAATCAATGGTTTCAAACTGGTGTGTCTGAGAGGGAACTTGTTTAAGCAGGTTTATTTTAGGTGAAGAAAAAATTGAGAATAGTAGTTTCTTTAAATTGTTCACCTTGGGGTTCCTTCTGAAGATATGGGAAAATGGAATAAGTTTAGATTTTCAACGTCTTCACCATCATTCAACCAAATGGGCTTGGTACAAATTTACCTATTGTATGTATTAAACTTTTGAATGAGCTTTCATTCTGAAGCTTAGAAAACATTTGAGAACCACAGTGTGATGGTTAATTGTGTGGACTTAGTTTACAAGTCTGGACTCTACCAGTTAGCAAGTGTATGAAATTTGGGGAAGTTATGTAAGCTTCAGTTTTCACTTCAAGTGATATTTACCTGGTAGACTTGTTGTGAAGATAATTTGAATAGTGCATGGAAAGTATCTGGCACATTATTAATCCTCCAAAGGAGAAAAATGGAACCTAAGGAGTAGAAAATCAAGGTAAGAGGAAAATAGAAATTTTACTATTGGGAGCTATAGAGTTGCCTAGGTATAACACTGATTACATTGGTCAACGCATTTTTACAAAAGTTTTGTTACTGAAATAACATTAGTCATTTCCTATCAATTTGTATGTGCTCAACGCGGATATGACAGTCAAATTCTAATTTTGACTCTAGTTTTTTTTTTTTTGTAATCTGTAATAAATTGATGTTTACATCACAAAATGCATGCCAATAGTAAGTAATAGGCCTATGGTTAATACCTGTAAAAAAATCAAGTCATAGACTACTTAGATTTCTTCGCTTGTCTCTTGTACAGCTGTTCAGGAATAGAATAGATGGAAGACAGTTTCCATTGTGCAAAAGCACAGCCTTAAGACTCAGTTTCGGAGTCTAGAAATAGTTTCCATTCTTGTGGGTCATGAGTGATTTCTAAGGCATTCATGAGGCCCTCAATATCAGAACAGAATACCAGAGTACTTGCCTTTCTGAAGAAAGGCTCCAACTGCTGGTGGCGCTTTTGATAGAAAGTTACTGTGAATCTTCTTCTAGAAGATGCCATTGTTGGAGTCTTGATCCTAGCAATTCTGCCTTGTTCTTGGATAAGTCCAAATCACGAACCAGGTCATTTAGGTCTTCCTGTGTTAGTCTGTGTGGGGTTGATGATACACCACAGTGAAAATCTGGATCACTGCATGCTGATGGAACAGGAGAAGAACAGGTTGGCTCACCCTTGTCCTCATCAGATAAATCAAGAGAATATTCTGTTGGAGGTTCTGGAAAAGGAAGTCCCTCACTATGTGGAACTGGTCTCAGTGCAGATGGAATGTTTGGCTAGACTTATTCTCAACTTCTTTTGCTTAGTTATTCAATGGAAAGAGGAGGAACCAAGCAGAAATAATAGTCTTTTATGTGGTTGCTTGGCTCTCTCCACACCATGGGGACTTCAAATGGCATTGATGGCCTTTTGCCATTTAACCACTGTGAAAGCTGTGTTGTACATGTAGCACAGCATATATGATGGGCCCAAGGCTTTTCTTGGTCACTAACCTTGCATCCAAAGTAAATATGATAAGCCTTCTTCACTTGAGAAGTGATCCTTTTCTTCTGGTTGGCAAATGTCACTTCCCCACAAATAGAGCAGAAATTGTCCATGCTATTAATGTACTTCTGAGGCATTACTGTTCTGTATTGTGCCCTAAATGGATAAAATAATAACAGTTCTATGGAACAGTAGCTTAAACTGTCTCGCACAAAGTCTGAAATATTTTCAATGCTCAACCTTTCCGACAGGGCTTTCTATAGTGCACTGCTGACGTCACTTACTTCAGCAGCTGCCTGGCAGTAGTATTGCATTGCATCAGAAAATGATGCAATCAACTCTGGATGATGTGTGCATTGGTATTATGCAATGCAATGCAATATTACATCATTCTAGACTGATTTAAGATGTTGTTGCAGTCCTACTGGATAAATTTACACGGTGAAACATAAAATGAATTATATGAAACATCTTCAAAATGAGAGCTAATAAAAATTTTTCAGGGTTATGTTCATATTGAGCACACCAAGAAACTACAGATTAGGGCCTTTTCATTGTTGACTAGTGTTATGGGTGTCTCAGCATTAAAGATAGTGAAGAATTTTTAAGCTGACAAGTCCATAATTTATATATATTTTGTAAAATTTGAAAAATACATAATGTTATAAATGCACAGACAATAATATCATTGCATTCAGTTGCTTTCTTCAAATGTTAAAATTTTTAAGATGAAGTCTGCTCATTTCTTTGAATAATTGTATATTTGTAACTTGTGGAAATAATTCCTTTTGTAGCATGTTAATGATTTTGCAGCCAGTGATTGCATGAGGTTGATGGTATCTTTTTGTCTCTGAATACGTGTTTAGCATGCTAGCTTTCATACCAATTGTAATCCTATCTGGACTGAATTGGAGGATAAATTAATATTAACATTTACAAATTCATTTGGACAAAATGGCTAAAACGACATTATTTTTGAATACTAAAATATTTAATGTTGCTTTAAAATTTTTATTCTCCTAATTTTATCTTTGAATGTTCCTTTTATTGTCCTCAGACTTGGGGATAGTAGTCATAATTTCTATTTCTTATCCCTCACATGTTAATTGCATCGTAAGTTTCTTTTATAAGGAAGTAATACACCATTAAATTTAAAGAAAAATTATTAAATGTGTCCATTAAATGGAGCAATACATATAAAATGAATGGAATTATAAAATGTGTTTCCATTAAATAGATTGATATTCATATATTAACCATTACTTTTGTAATTAGGGATGATTATATAAAAATTGAAGGTTGGTTTGCTAGTTGATCAACTTGGTTTGCTAGTTGATACAGAGATCCTCATTATTCTATACTATATCACAAAATAGTCGACAGTATATTTTGCAACTGCATATGAACATTTAACCTTTGCACTATTTCTATATATCATCTCATCAATATAATACTCAAAATATTGTTTATTTTATATTGAAAAGAAGAAACAGTCACACAAATAGCTCAATGTTATATTGATCCTGTGTGACCAAGAAGTAATTAGAACCTAAATCTGTTTAACTTCTGAGAAATACTTGCAGTTCACATCTCTAATAGAGAAGAGATTAAATTTGTAAACCAACTTTAATATTTTTGGTTCACTTTATTATAGCTATTTAGCCTAAATGAACATCCTCTAACTTTATAGCCCAGCTGATATATTCTTTGAGATGAAATCAGACCATTCACTGTATCAATTTTGGGACAATTTTTAAGTTAGAACATCCTATGCATATTCTGAATGTCACCTATTCATTATGCAATCATCTGTTAAGTACTTTCTACAGCAGGGCCTTTGATTTCGGGGAATATATACATGAGAAATACACCCTTCAACATCCGGGATCTCATAGTATAGTGAGGGATCTAGATAAGAAAGAAATCAGGTCAGGGTATATCAGGTGACAAAATGTGTGATAAGGAATAAACAAGTGTGATTGCAGGTATATACAAGGATGATACAGGCTATTTTTCAAAGGCAGCAATAGCACAATGTGGCTGATATAACACTATTTGGTGGGACACAGGAGTGATCTAGGGGAAGCCCTCATGAGGCAATTCATAGGTTAAGAAAAATAATGGGGCAATGATTCATGTCACTTCTCCTAGTGGGATGAAGTGCAGTAATGGAAGGCACTCAGCAAACATAGCTACAACAGCATACTAAACTTCCTACCTTCCTTCCTTCCCTCCCTCCCTCCCTCTCCGAGGGGGAGTGTTGAAATGGTACATCTAATTAACTCAGTGAAACTCAGACTAGGGAAAAAAAATGATGGAAAAGGAGCAGGAGAAGATAAATGAAGCAGACAAGATTAACCAGGAAAGAGACTAAGAGCAGAGGGAATGGAAAGTAAGAGAAGTGGGAGTCCTAGATTAATATTTTCTCTCCTTATTCTCTTCCCATTGATATTTTTCTAGTATGAAGAATAGATATCTATCACCCCCTTTCAAGAAATAAAAATATTAAATATTTTTACTTTGAGTATATACATATGCGAGGTGTAGGGGGTTATTAGGAAGTTCTAAAGTTAATCTGGAAATTAATTTTAGGTAAAATTTGAAATGGAAGGGCATTGTCAGATTATAGTTCCACATTGTTCGCCTTTCCAATTCTGCAGACATGCTGAGCTATAGGACTCATGTGATATTGGAAGAGCTAGTAGCTATATAGAAAGGATATTTATGTGCAAGTTCTTATGTAGACATTTTAAATTTGAGTTTACACATTTTAAAAAGATGTATATGTTGCATAAGTAATACCTTCACTTGAGTCAAAAATCATAACAATCTAAAGACATGCTTTGATAAGTGACTTTCACCTGTTATTGCCTAATTCAACACCATGTTAATTTCTTATGAATCTTTCCAGTGTTTTTATGCTATTACAAATATATTATTATAATACATTTATTATTTTCTTGACTTGCTAACACCAAAGATTATGTACATGAAACACTATCATAAGCCATGTGTTATTTTATAGTTTTTGAGTAGTGACTTAGAAAGAGATTTTGTATGTCTTTGTGCCTTCCTTTCAGTAGATTTAAACTTAAGTATTTTAGTTAATTAACATGTTTTTATGACAAGAAAACACTAATGCTGATTTTCCTTCAGTGCCTCTTTTTTCAGACTCAAGGGACTTTTATTTTGTCAACAAAAATATCTGAAAAAGACTTCACCTTGGAAATTCTTGTTTATGATAATGGATTTGGAAATCTATTTGTAGATGTTTCTGATGGGTAGTAAAAATAGAAGGAAAAAAGCAATTTTAATGAAAATAATTCCTGTATATAACTTAAAAAATCAAATAGTTTTATAATATAAAGTGAAATACCATAGTCCCTTGCTTCTTCCTTCACCATTCTCAAATTTTTCTCTGAGATAAAACCATTTTCAATATTTTCAGTTAGTTCTTTTGGTATTTGCAGCTATGTTCTATTATAACATGCTTAATTGTAATAGGCAGACTAATGGCTCCAAATAATTCTAAGCCCTTATCCCCAGAAACTGTGAACGTATTTTATTAATTATTAATACAATAATTATTAATAAAAATGTTAATGTACAGGAAATATTGAGGCAGTAGTAATTACAGGTATTAATCAGCTGTAATCACAGGTATTAATCAGCTGTAATCAATAATCACAGGTTCTTTTAAATGTGGAAGAGGGAGGAACAACTTCAGTGTTCAAGTGAAGTGTGAGAAAGACTCACTGACCATTGCTGGTTTTGAAGCCGAGGAAAGTGCTTATGAGCTAAAGGATGGGGGCAACATCTAGAAGATGGAATAATAAGGAAACATTTTCCCCTAGAACCTCCAGGGAAGAACACAGACCTACTGTAACCTTGGTTTTAACCTGGTCAGCTGCATTTTGGGTTTCTGACCTGTGGATCTGTAAGGAAATAAATTTATGTTGATTTAAACTGCTGAGTTTATGATAGTTCATTTAACCAGAAATAAGAAATTAAAGTAGAATTTTTCAGTGGATAAAATATTCATTTTTCATACTATGAAACATAATTTTCTTTTGTTTCCCTTTGTTTTTCTATTAGGGATATATTACAATATTGGTTATATCTCACTTTTGTGTTTGCATTTTTACATTTCTAAATTGATGTTTATATTTTTAGGGCCATTTCATGCATTTCACAGGTGAATCTTGAGCAAATGCTAGCTTTTCCTGTAGTAATTGCTTCAATTTTTTTGTTTGCTTTGCTTTTGAAATGCTAGCAACTTTCTGATAAAGAGTAAATGGGAAGTACTTTTTTGAAAACTGGAGTTTGTGAAATGTCTTTATGCTGCCTTGATGCTTGCCAAATATTTGACTGGACATAGAATTCTATGTTGAAAATTTTGTATTTGTTCTTAAGTTTGAATGTATCATGCAGTTTACTGTTTTGTTGTAAATATTTGTTGTTACATGCCTGTTTTCTTTGCCAACTGCCTGAAATTATGCTATAGAACATACATAAAGGAGTACAAGTTATGGGTAGCATACCAAATTATTTGAAAGAGAAGTAGTTAAACCACCATTTGAATCAATACATATACATTAGTGGCTCCAAAGAAGTCCCTGTATATCTCTTTGTGATTTTACTCCCTTCTCCTTTTACTACCTTCTCCTTTAAAGGCAACTATGCTACACACACACACACACACACACACACACACACACACACACACACACACACACACACACACTCTTTTCCAGAGACAGTTTTTTTTTTAAGATTTATTTCTGTATGCAGGGGAGGGGTGAGAGGTTTCATCAGAGACAGAGTGGGGAGCAGAACAGGCAAATCTACTGAAATATACTGCTAAGGGGAGCAGCAGTGAGACGGGAGAGTTCTGCTGTGCCACATGTGTGTTAGCTCCTGGCTGGGGATCAAACACAGGCCTTAGCGGTGATAGCACTGAGACCTAAACCCTAGGCCACCAGGGAGGTTCCTGATATTTTTTTAACCACTTTTTTTTTTTTTTTTTGGTTTTGTGTTATTGCTACCTATAATGTTTCTTTAATATGTTGCAGTTCTGCTTCTTTTATGAACTTAACTTCAGTGGAAATAGTTGGTACATAATCATTTGGAACTTACATTGTCTAAAGTTCAGGGATAAAGCAAAACCAATGAATTATGGAAGTAGTATTTAATAAAAGTTTATTGTTTATGCACCAAAAAAGACAGCTTGCAAACTGAGAGTACTCAAACCAAAATATGGAATGAGGCCCAGGGATATACAGTAGATCCTCACTTCTCATGTCATCCATTCCTGGACATTATGACTTTAAGTGGCACAACTTAAATGAAACCTAATCCCTAAATAATTTGTTTTGTTAAATGTTGGCAGTGATTGTTTTCATCTTCACATTATATGGGGGAGATATTGAACCAAACAAGGTTATTAGAGGACCTGCTCTAATGTTAGAAAGGAGCTAATATGTCAGAAAGCCGCTTGTATGTTGTTGACTATTCATTCGTCACTGTAATAGTTTATAATAATAAAATTGTCATAAATACTAGAGAATTGGTAGTGGTTACCTTATATCGACCTTAGGAAACTGTAACTTTTGCTTATGGTTTCCAGAGGAATAATAAGAAATGACCTAGGTCAAGTAAGTTTGACTAGATTAAACTTTCCTAGTGTGAATACACTCTTTTTGTCTGGGAATTTTCAAGGCTGGTCTCCATTTGTTTTTGAGTTTAGCAATTCTTTGTTGAATATTCTGATTAGGCTTATTTTGTTATGAAGGGCTACATTTCATTTTGTCCATTTGATTGCTGTATTTCATGGCTTGACTAGATCCCTATTTACTTTTCTGTTACTGATGGGTATTTTTTATTTTTTCAAGTTCTTCTGCCTTTTGGCTTCTAAAATTCTGTTAATTCTTTGTCTGCTGTTGACTTTTCTCATTATGTTTAGTTTTCTATATTAAATAAACCCATTACTCATTCTCTTTTAAATTTTTTCCCCCTTCATTCTAGTGGAGGGAGGAAGATTGGCAGGTAAACCCTATGTTTAAATGAAGCCGGAATTGTTATATTAATATATTATCTGGTGCAGTAGCTATGGAGATTGTTTTAGATATATTTTTATATACTTGAGTTCCCTAGTTCTTTTTGTTGTTAAAAAGCAAACTGACAACTTTGGGATTATGTTGAAGCCAAGTTTTGCAAGTTTTAGTGTGTTCGATATGGGGATTCTGCTGCATAAAGAGAGTGGAAGTAGATGCATCCATGTTTGGGAAGGCAACCAGGAACTATTTAACCTATGTCTTTGAGTTTGTCACATCTTGTATTCCTCCAGTATCTATTTCCCTTAAAGTTACCTTAAGAAATATAACCTGGAATGAGTCTTTGCTGGTGAAGAAATGCACCTGCTGCAATGATAAATATAAAGAAATGAATAGTTTTCTTCTTTCTTTTTGTTGTTCTCTAACTGCAGTGCATTTCAATGTCCTCTATGTTGACTGAAAAGACAATTCTTTGTTTGTTTTATGGCAGTACCTCAATAAAACTGAGCATACATAATGGCTAATGGGATATTTTGGCCATAGATAGTGTGGTATATAAGTACAGACCTAGATAGAAAATTAAAAATATTGCAAAAGATGTTTTATTGTTCCTAGTTTATAGCACACCGCAATGGGAAAGTATAAATAACTATGAAAATAATATAAACACATACTTTAATTTCTGCCTGCTAAATATATTTGTATTACATGTATCATAAATTAAAAGTTTTATTTTGAAAAGAACAACCTACTTATTTCTAAAACTCTTTCAAAACTCCAGTTGTGACCTTGATGATTACACAGTTTGAGAAAGCTGTATTTGAAAGAATGTGTTTCTACTGGTTATTAAAGTCACTGTAAAATATTTTTTCTACTTTCAGGATATATGAGGTAAAGGGAAATATAGCTACCTTATCATAAGCATCAGTGATTAATTGAAGAAGTTATTTAAACTCCAGAAAATGTGATACCTATTATCTTGTAAGTGTGGATGTTTTATAATAAAATATGTAGGCAAATAAATAATAACGCAGACACTTAAGGAAGAGGGAATCTTATCAACTAGGAAATTTGCCTGTCTTATCAACTAGGAATTTGCATAGGAGCTGCAAAGATCATTTTTTCAGTGTTTCATATTGTCTGATATAGAAAATATTGTTTTTTTTATTTATGGAAATACAGGGTTACATGGAATGATGAGAAAGAATTATCTTTCAGGATTAAAAGAATTTTTCAGAATTTTGTAATTTTCCTAAAGCAGAAATCTGAGAACTCAACAAGTATCTTTACTGAAGGTCAAGTTTTGCTTATTTTCCTTTTCTCTTTTGATAAATGGATCTAGTGTTCCTGTGAACAGAAGGTGGCACTTTCCTTCTATCTTGTGATATTTTCCACTTGTGTGTTTATTTTAATTCTTCTCTGTTATGATTCAGAGCAGCACTTGTTTAGCAAGTTGATTGTTTCTTTGTGGTTAATAACCACTTTTTCACTTATCAAAAGGCAGGGACACATTCCATGAAGTGTAATATTGAACGTGAGGCATCAACTGTCATTGGTAATTCAACAGTAAACAGCGGTTAAAATTTGACAAGGTCCTGTGAAGTTTACTTGTGAGCAACTTGTCTCTTGAATTGTTTTCTCCTTTTTCTGTTTTATAGACATAAGTAATTTAAAAAAAATTAGGTGTTCAAGAACACTTAGAGAAGATTTGATACTACTAGTTTCATATGTACTGAATGTTCATCTGATTGATTGAGCATATAGTGATATAATCTATGGACATTCAGCCAATTCTCAGTCTCAAATTAAAATTCTTTTTGAGATTTAAATCTTAATTTTTTGTATCAGGTGTGTTAATCTAGGCTTGTTAATGTGGGTAAATTGAGATTACCTGATAGATGATAGTATCAATTTGATTTCTTTGCTTTATTACATTCTTTTTTGAAGGTATGAAAGGAGTTACTAACACTTATCAAGTACAGTCTAAGATGAATTTAACTTTTAGTTAGAATTAATATATTCTTTTTATTGAGGTGCATTTCTTTCATTGTTCATATAAAACAGATTCAGCAGATTTTCCTAGTGATACCTACAATTCAGACTCTATTATCATTTCATTTTTTATATTTGTTTTACTTTTTATTTTATCAGCCCCAAAGCAAGTACATTGGAATTATAAACATTTCACTGTGTGCTGTTACTAATGCAAACTACTCGATCTAATATTAGTCATGTGGCTTGGTTCTATTTTTAACATTCTGCCTGATACCAGTATAGAGACCTAAACTTGATTCTGCTCAAGTCTATTTGATATAGCCTTGATAAAATTGTCACAAGATAAAGATAACTAGGAAGCTGTGTAGTTTTTGATAGCTAGATGGGCATCTGGAGAAATTTACCTTTTATATCCTAGATTGTTGTTATGTTATTTCAATCATAATAATCTTACTACCTAAAGAATTTAAGACAAGACATTTACCCTTCTAAAAGCACACCTTTTATGGAAGCAAAACAAAGTCCACTTTCAAATAAACAGTGTTAGGTCCTTTATAGCAAGTATGCAAACATCTACAAAATTTGTGCTGTGTTGTAAGACATTGGGATAGATTGACAGATGAAAATAATATCTTTTATTATATGCTGGAAGCTCATGACTGGCAACATATAGGACAAGAGCAACATAGTATGATGCTCTAATACTCATGCCAATAGACAGCTGCTTGCATGTCATGATAGTCATCCTCTTTTATCTCTGCTTCTACACTGATAAACTGTAAAGAAGAGTTCACAGAAGTTAACTACTATGGTCACTGCTCTGTACAGTCCCTTTACAGAATTTAGACTTGTAGAATAGCATTTCTATAACTGAATCTTTCAATTGGGAATTTGAAAGTTAGAATCTTGGTATATCTATGTAAATTTTCATTATTGTGAGATTTGGGGAATCAGTGTATTTATAACTATGAATTTTCCCCAACTAGAAGACCAATGACTTGTCTGCAGAGACCTTGAAAACCCTGGGTCTATACTGAGTAGCTGGTAATTATGGTGTGCTTGGTATTGGTTTTGCAGCAGCATCAGGGATAAGATCATGTGGCATATAAAAAATTCCCAATATAAAAATTGATATTCTGTAGCAGAGATCAGCAAATCTTTTGGTCTAGGAGAACATAGCAAGCATTTTAGCTTTTCTGGGTCAAGTACAAAACTGAGAATAAGATGTAGGTTATTTATATGACAACTTAAAATGAAACCCTTTGAACATGTAAAAAACCAACCAGGCAGTAGGCTGTACAAAGAAAGGAAGCAGGCCTGATAAGATTTACTATCCATAGTTTGTTTATCCCTATAGGATTCAAATATTTTATGCCATGTCTACATTGTTTTTAATAATTTGAGCTAATATCCCAAATACTTAGCTAGTCAGTTATATAGGAATACCAGTATTCTTAGAACTATATTGCTTGAGTTATGGATAACAACAGTAACTGATCAGACAGATCAAAATGTTGATTTGGTTTATTTCTCTGTACTAATAAAGAAAATTACTTCTGGCAAATATAAAGATAGGTTCTCACCAATCAAATAGCATTTATTTAAACTATTATGGAACTGTCAAAAGTTCTACTAGAGAGAAGGTATCCTTATAGCAGATAGCTTCTGATACTTTATAATTCTATGCTGAGATAGAATCTATCTAGTTCAATAATTTAGGAAAATAAGAATTTCAATTTACTGAAAAGGAAAACTATAAAACATAGCTCACCGCATCAATAAAAGGAAAGATAAGGGCCTCCCCGGTGGCGCAGCGGTTGGGCGCTGCGCTGTGGAGCTGTCGGCAGCGGCGACGCGAGTTCGACGCCCGGCCGGGGAGAATCCCACATGGCGCGGCAGACCTCTCCTGCCTTGCCCGCTGCTCCCCTCAGCAGTGTGTTTCTGATCTGCCTGTTCTGCTCTCTACTCTGTCTCTGGTGAACCCTCTCGCCGCCCCACACCTCTGGCCTGTACCCCAACTTGTATGTATAAAAAAAAAAAAGATATTTAAAAAAAAAAAAAGGAAAGATAAAAAACCATATGATCACATCCATGGCTATGCAGTGTGCATTTGATAATGCAATATCCATCTGTGATAAAACCATCAAAATGACAGGGAAATATGGGGTATACCTCAATATAATAAAGACCATATATTGAAAAATCCACAGCTAACTTTCTCAGGGGAGAAAAACTGAAAGCTTTTCCATTAAGATCTAGTAAAACGGGTGAATTGGTGGTGGGCTACCCAAGGGGAATACAAAATGTAAAAGACATAAATACAATAAAAATATATGTTTAAAAAAATCTAGTAAAAGACAAGATGTTCACTTTAACAACTGCTGTCCCATATAATATTGGAAGTCCTAGGTAGAGAAATTAGGTAAGAGAATTAATAAAAGGAATTAATATTGGGAAAGCTATAATTTTCAAAAGGCATGATAATATATGTCAAAAATCCTAAATACTGCACTTAAAGACTCATTAACACACTAAATCAACAAATTGGCAGGTTACAAAATCATACAGAAATCATTTGTCTTTCTGCATGCAAACAAAAATTTAGAAGTGGGAGAAATAAAAAAAAATCCCGTTTATAATAACACCAGAAAAAAGTTGAATACCTAGGAATAAAGTTAACAAATGAATTGAGGAACCTATGCAGTGAAAACTATGAGACTTTTTTTTTTTTTAAAGAAATAGAAGACACAAAAGGAAGAGAGAGATAGCTCTAGCTCTGTGGACTGGAAGAATTAACATTGTCACATTGGGTTTCTTACCCAAAGCAACATACAGATTCAGTATAATCCTCATCAAAATTTTAAAGGTATTCTTCAAATAAGTGGAATAAACAGTACTGAAATTTATGTAGAATCACAAAGACCCTGAATACCAAAATCAATCCTGACCAAAAAAAGAGGAAGACTGGTGGTATCATATGCCCATACTTTAAATTATACAACAAAGCTATAATAATCAAAAGAGTATGGCAGTGGAGCAAAAACAGACAAATGGATAGAATTGAGAGCCCAATTGCAAAATGTATCTGATACTGTTCCTGATCTTGAAGAAATTAGTGTATATTTTGGCAGTCAAGAGAAAGATATATGAAATAGTGAAATATATTGTCTACTTTTTTAAAATGCGTATTGAGGGAATATTGATTTACAACATTGCATATATTTCAGGATATAGGTTCACACATCTAAAAATGTTATCACACTACCACCAAAGAAAAGCACCAATAATCTTCCATAAAAGTCACTATGGTCTTTCCTTCCAATCTTTCACCCTCCCCTTCTGGTAGCCTGCAGCCAGTTATAGCCTTTATTTATTTTTTTTTTATTGTTATTTATGTCTTTTACATCTTGTATTCCCCTTGGGCAGCCCACCACCAATTCACCCGTGATCCATCTCCATGGTCTCCTGTATTCTCTCTTCCATTTTGTGCCCTTATCCTCCCCTTCCCCCCCCACCCCCCCACCGCTGAGTGTCTCTCTCCCACCTGGCCTCCCTATAGTCCTGCTATAAGTGAAACCATTCGATATTTTTCTTTTTCTTTCTGGCTGATTTCACTGATTATGATTCCCTCTAATTCCATCCATGTCGCTGCAAATTGCATGTGTTTATCTTCTTTCCATGCTGAATAATATTCCATTGTGTATATGTACCACATCTTCTGGATCCAATCATCTATTTTTGGACATCTGGGTTGCTTCCATACCTTTGCTATTGTGAATAGTGCCGCAATGAACATACGGGTGCATGTATCCTTTCCGATTAGTGTTTTTGTGTCCTTTGGGTAAATTCCCAAAAGTGGTATTGCTGGGTCGTATGGGAGCTCCATGTTTA